>SNQJ01S0089936.1:0-19887 GCA_010110895.2 Picea sitchensis | reverse complement strand
AACGGTTAAACAATGCAACTTGATGATCAACACAGTGCATGCAGATTAGGCAACAGTAAACAATGACTCTGACACTAGCACATCAGGCAACTCGACAAAACCTATGGTGATTAATAAACATATGAAAATGACTACCCGCGTGACACAATAAATACAACACCTACAAGATAAAGGACAATATCAACTAACCCAACACAACTTCTTTGACGACCACTAATTGGAAACCTCTATGGCACACAAAACCAAATGTGTGAAGGCATTACAAACCAAGTTCCAACATAAAATACAACGATCAACGACCAATCAAGAAGCACAGACTCCAGAAAGGTTATCATTTGCCTCTATCCATCAGGGCACGCGATGATCCCCTCAGCAGGAATCATGGCATCACCAGGTGATAGGTGTGATAGTAACCATGGTGCAACATAACATAACTAGACCCTTAACCCAAGTTAAATCCAATGCGCTAAGAGACTGAATTAACTGGAAAGATGACTATACCCACACACCCAAGCAACAAGTCGACAAGACACAACATGACAGCGCTCTAATTAAATTGTGCAAGCTATTAAACGATTCCGCCAACAAACCATAAACAATCATTTATTGAGAAATATGTCTAAGTGCGAATGAGTGAACTATTATCATGTTACGATTGTCATAAAGGTTATCATAAATGTGACCTATTATAGGCACTTAACAAAATCAAAATACGCTTGTCAGCAAATATACATTGTCGATTAAAATAAGTGAACTACTTAACATTTTAAAAGTGATCTACATTTCTTATAAAATATTTGACATTGTTGTCTAAATTAACAGGTCTCTGGATGACTCTATTGATAAACTACTAATAATTGAAATGATATCACTGGGTAAGTAACCATAATTATTGGATGAATAATTATCGTTGTGTAATAGCATTACCATCATCAATATTTAAAAACACTATCCATGATATTAAATCGCTATCCACTAAAAATAATTAACAATGTAAAGGGAATGACAAGGAATAAGACTATAATTCTCTGTCTAAATAAAGACTTAATCGTATATATAGCTAGCGTGTAAGTCATTGTCACATAAATCGCTAGTTAGAAATATAAAGGAATGACAAGGAATAACACTATAGTCAATGTCTCAATAAAGGAGTTCATCAATAGAAATCGATGGCATGTAATTTGCTATCCTAAAAATGGTTATTGTGTCTATTGAAATTGTTGGCAACCATCCATGTATGCACGATCACTATCATACCCAATAAATGCAGTTGTTTATTATATATTGTGCAAAGGAGATATTGTTGTTAACAAAATAATGCTATCTATTAATAATGATTGTCAACAAGATATGATAACAATAAATAATCATTTATGGAAATCGTTGTGTAGACATCGCTGAGTAATCAAGGGGAATCCACCCTGACTATGTAAAAACTAAAATCATTGTGAATTGGGGAAAACATCGTGTATCAAAAAAAGAGGAAATTGATGTGAAAAAGGATGAAATCATTGTGTGAAGGATATGTCAAGATGTAGTCTATCAAATATAACAATTGCTCATCACAAAATCGCTCATCATAAAAAATTATCACAATAAAATGGCTATCAATAAAATTAAGGGAATCACTCAGTTAAATTCGGGGAAGGAAGCTGAGAATATCCATAACTAAAATGCAGAGATGAGACTGTTTAAAGCAGAGATGAATTAAATTTGTTGGTTCTTCTAAGTTTTTAAAGTACAGAGACAACTTGATGGAAGAGGTAATATAAAACATAGATACCATTGCAACACAAAGATCGTTAAAAAAACACAGAGGTGATATAAAACGCAGATACAATTGCAAATACAAAGATCATTTGAAAAAACACAAAGGTGATATAAAAGGCAGAGACCATTGCAAATCCAGATATCATTAAAAAAAATGCAGAGGTGATATCAAACGTAGAGACCATGGAAAATGTAGATATCATTAAAAAAAATGCAGAGGTGATATAAAACGTAGAGACCAATGCAAACACATAGATCATTAAAAAAAATGCAGAGGTGATATAAAACGCAAAGACCATTGCAAGCGTCGAGATCATTAAAAAATGAAGAGGTGACATTAAAAATGTAGAGATCGGTTTCAAGGTGATTTAGATGAACACCACCACTTCCTATAATATCTAAGAACAATAGGCATCCACAACAATAATTGGAATGACCGTGCTTTTATGCAATAACCACTTTAAAAAAAGGGGGCAGCGAGGACTCGAATGGATTTCTAAATTATAATCCCTTCACAAGTCCAAAGAAGTAACGACACTGGAAATAGATGGACTCAAAAAAAATCTTTATAAATATAGATTTAGGAAACCCTTATACATTCAGAACTAGTTATTAGATGATTTACTTCTTTCAGTTAAGCTAATGGCGTATACAAGAAATCCCTCAAAAAACTAATTTAATCCCTTGAAGAAAAAAGGAAGAAAAGAAATACATTCAAGGAGGTGGAGATACTCGTTCACAAGGAAGGGGAAAGGATTAGAGATTAATCAGAAAAGAAAAATGATGAGATAAGTAAGGGATAGATAAATGGAAAAAAAATGTATCCTTCACTCATCATCCATGCACATGAAAACATGGCATTTGAATCTATAGGTCTTTAAACACCAAAGTGACGACTGTCGATTCGGCTCCTGGTCGACTACTCAGGCATGGAATAATGACTAAAGGGATAAGGGACGTAAGATAAAAACCCAAATTTCTTCGCAATAATCGATAAAAAAAACATAGATAATTCATTGCAATAAGAGGTTGGTTTCTCCATGAGAAATCAATACAAGGTACAACGAGCATCAGGCTGGGATGAATTTAAGTTCTTTGATTACAAAATGCTGAGTAAAACATATATTTACACAATAGAAGTACAGTAATGAAATCACAGGAACAACATTAACTACCATTCAAAAATACACACATGTGTATCATAGCCAAATGCGAAAGCTCTGAGTCATTGTCCCACGCGCGTGCTTTGTCCAACTCCTTCTTGCTGACCGATGTGACCTCACCGATACCTCCCATCCAATGTTAAGGGTACTCTTATTCCCTAAGCCCCCCAAGCCACAAAGGGGTCACGCAGACAATATCAGTGAACCACTAGCACCCAGTTCACCTCGCAAGGTCGAGCCACCACTCTTTACTTGAGTTGGGTATCCCAACTCCCACAAGAGAAGTTCACTCAAGACAAAAAATTCAGCAGTGTAATGTTACGCATAAAGAATAGATCCATCCTCCTCTTCCTCCATCGTTTTTATAGAGTTTTTAAGTAATTTATTTCCCAAATTTCCATTAAATTTCTTTTTCATTAATTTAATTAGAAAAAACCTCCCCCGTACACATGTCACCCATCTCCTCCTTGCACTAGAAAATTAATTTTATTAATTGTTTAATTATTCCTACTCCCTCACCCACCTAAAAGCATTCCTAAAAATTCTCCTTGGTGTCCCAATATTCCCTTACAAATCTTAAATGACTTACGTCTTACTTAATTCTTTGTTGAGTTCAAAAATAGCAAGTTCCCAAAGCAAGATTCCTTACTAGGTTAGACATTTATCTTTTTCTTTATGTTTCCCCTTTTCTTTAGGTTTCTCCCTTTTTCTTTAAGTTTCTTATTTCTTTTAAGTTTCCCTCTTTTTCCTTTTTAACTAAAATCAATTTGGAAAGTGTAGATAAAATAACCATTTACCCTTTTTCTTCTTTAATTAAAAATGTATTTAGCAAGTGTAGATGAAACAACCATTTACCCTCTTTTTTGGTTTTTTTTACTAAAATTAAATAGGAAAAAATAGATAAAAACAAACATTTCCCCCCTTTTTTTTAAAATTTTAATCATCCATTAAAATCTTGACCTTAATAAATAAATTTGAATTTCTTACCCCCCTTCTTGTTGTATGTTCATTTATTATTATTTTTTTTTACCACATGTTTGAATTAGACCTAGGTTGTAATTTCACTAGGCAGGAAGACATTTTTATTAGGGAAAAATGTTTTTAAATCTTACTTGGCACATCATTCATTGGGAGACTAAAGGCCTCTAAAGAATAAGGCCTCTACCTTGTTGCACACCCCTTAGAGTCATCGCGAGCAACTGTCGCAGTTACCCTCATGACATTGTGGCTCTTCTTGAACTAGGTAATCATTAACCTATAGTTCAATCCATAGTGGGAGTGCTAGTAGGTTGTGGCAGGTTTGCTCCCACACCTCTCCCTCAAAGTCTCTGCTTGTTGTGCATGACCCCTTTACTCCACATGTGAGTCTGGTCGGCAAGCCATCATCATCCTACATCATCAACGAATTGTGTCAGCAGTAATAATCAATCATCATAACATCTAATCATATGTGCATATGTCATAAAAAAAAAAAATCAAACCCCAATAGTCCACTCCCTGACTCGATCCAGAGTCCAAGGAGTTTCATTGATGCCTTTGCATCCTCAATGTCCAAAGTCCTAGACACTCAGGAGAACCTAGTCAATAGCACCTGTCTATGTAAAGAGAACCAAAATAACATATCATCATATCCATAATATCTCATAATCATAATCAAACGACCAATAGTATAATAATCTGGATCACTTTCAAGCAAGTGTCCTCTAAGAATAAGTTTTCTCAGTGGGCACAAGAGCAGGATGTTACAAAAATAAACTTGAATGTACTACCTTTGGGATCATATGACATACTTATGGGAATGGAATTGTTATAAAAGCATAAAGTTATATTGAATTGTTATGAAAATTCATTTGTATACAAAGATGAAAATGAAATATCAATAATAATGCAAGGAATTAGTAAAAACGTTTTTGTTAGACAAATATAAACAATGCAATTCAAAAATTTCATTGGTAAAGGATGAAAAATATATGTTGTCCAAGTGACAAATCTGCTAGAGAAGTAAAGCAATCAAATTTTAGAAGAATTTGCGGCTCTTTGAGGATTTGAGGATGTATTTGTGGAAGAAATACCAAAATTACCACCAAGGAGAGAAACATATTTCTCTATTGATCTACTACATGGATATGCATCGGTTTCAAAGGCACCTTACACGATGAGTGTCCCTAAGTTAACATAATTAAAAATTCAATTACATGAACTATTAGATAAAGGATACATCAAACCAAGTGTCTCTCCATGGGGAGAACTAGTATTATTTGTCAAAACAAAAAATGGAACACTAAGATTATGTATTGAATATCGTGAATTAAATAAAATGGCGATTAAAAACAAGTACCCTCTACTCGCGATTAATGATTTATTTTATCAGGTTGGACAAGAGAAAATATTTTCTAAACTAGACTTAAGATCTAGTTATCATCAAATCATAATCAAAGATGAATACATAAATAAAATAAAATTTAGGACACATTATGGACATCAAGAATTTATAGTAATCCCACTTAGACTTACTAATGCACCAACAACTTTTATGTGTACGATAATCAATATATTCATCCAATACTTGGATAAATTTGTACTAATATTTCTTGATGATATATTAATCTATTCAAAGTCTAAATAGGAAATTTAAAAACAATTGAAAATAGTATTACAGTCTCTAAGAGACCATAAATTATATGATAAGTTCGATAAATGTGATTTCTATCAAAGAAAGATATAGTATCTAGTAGGGGACATGTGATATCAAAAGATAGTATTGCAGTAGACCCTAAAAAGATTAAAGAAATTATGGAATGGAATATACCTAAGGACGTAGAAAACATATGATCATTCATGGGAATCACCGATTATTACTAAAGGTTTATCAACGGATTTTCCAAGATCATCTATCTTATTACATCTTTGCAGAAAAAGGGAACAAAATTTATTTGGTCTAAAAAATGCCAGGACAGTTTTGATAAATTAAATGGGTTACTAACTACAACACCAATCCTTAAAGTGGTTGAACCTTATAAATATTTTACAATTTGTGTAGATGCGAGTAAATAAGGATTAGTTGGAGTGTTGTCACAAGACAGACACACAATTTGTTACTAAACTTGCAAATTAAAAGAACATGAAAGAAACTACGTAACTCATGATCTGGAATTATCAATGGTAATTCATGCATTAAAAAAGTGGTGGAATTATTTAAAGGGAAGAAAATTTCTATTACTAACAGATAACATTGGTGTCAAACACCTATTTAGTCAACAATATCTCAATGTAGGACAAGAAAGGTGGTTATCATTTCTAAGTGAGTTCTATTTAGAGGCGCAACACATGAAAGGAAAATAGAATAAGGTAGTAGATTCACAAAGTCGAAGGACTAATGAATTATATAAAGTCATTATCCGCAAAACAGAAAGTGATATTGAGGAAAAAAATAAATTTGCAAGTCAAATTGATCCAGGATGCATAAAAGAAATAGATCAATTGCAGAAAAATGAAGGGAATTTGAATAAAATATATTTCAATATCAATAAGAATGGACTATTAAGGTTCAACAAAATATTTTATATACCAAATTATGTCGATTAGAAGTTGATAATCCTCAATGAGTTGCATAAAAATCCATATTTTGTTCATCCAGGATATCAAAAAATGATAACATCCCTAAGAAAACAGTTTTATTATCCTAATATGAAGTTTAAGACAACTGAATATCTATCTAAATGATTAGATTGTCAACAGGTAAAAGTTGAACATCAACATCCAACAAGTCTATTACAACCTCTACCTATACTGTAATGGAAATGGGAAATTATTTCAATGGAATTCAATACAGGTTTGCCTAAGACTCAAATACAAAACAATTCAATCATGGTAGTAATTGATAAATTGAGTAAGTCTCCACACATCATACCTATGAAATTTACTTACAAAGAAATTAATATCACTAATTTTTTTATGAAACAGATATTTAGACTACATGGGATTCCCAAAATGGTGATTTTAGATATTGATGTTAAATTTACCTCAAATTTTTGGAAAGAATTGTTTGCAGGTCTAGAATCTAAGTTGAATTTCAGTACAGTTTATCATCTGCAAATAGATGGGAAAATAGAATGTACAAATCAGAATATTGAATATATGTTACGAATGTACGTAATAACCAAACCAACTAAGTGGGAAGATTATATACACTTAGTATAATTTACATACAATAATGATGATCAACCATTAGAAAAAATGAGTCCCTTCAAAGTTTTATATGGCAGGAAATGTACAAATCCGATCAGTTGGGGTAATCTAGTTGACAGAATAATGGTTGGACCAGAAATGTTCCAATAAATGGAACAAATGGTCAAAATGGTGCAACATAGTTTAAAGGTTATGAAAGATCGACAAAAAAGATATGTCGATCAAAAAACAAGACACCAAGAATTTAACTTTGGATAACATGTGTACCTTAAAGTCAAAGAAAGAATAAGCTCATTAAAACTAGGAAATTGTTCCAAGTTGGCACTTATGTTTTGTGGTCCATTTGAAGTCTTAACTAGAATCGTACCAATGGCGTACCAAATATCACTCCTTGCAAATTTAAAAGTTCATAATGTTTTTCATGTTTCATTATTAAAAAGATGTATTCATTATCCTAATCACATCATTGATCAGAACATGGTGTAGGTGGAACTAGAAGGTGAGTTCCAAGCAGAACCCCTATGAATTATGGATAGGAAAGAAACAATACTTCTGAACAGATCCATCACCCAGGTAAAAGTGTAATGGAAGCACTTTATCCCTGAGGAGGATACATGGAAGATGGAAGATGAAATAATGAAATCTTATCCAACTATGTTTCAAGTGATGAATTAAGGGAAGACTAACACTGAGTACAATGTTATACTTAAAGGGGAGAGGATGTGACATCCTCAAGATTTTTTTTTTTTTGTTTTAATCTTATTTCTTTGAAAAATATATTACCATTTATTGAAATTCATATTTGATATTATTAAGACATGTAATGACTATATTTGTGACTGTTGAGAAAGTGTTTGACTTCCCAACTGTCCTCTTTGATGGACAAATGCATGAGACAATTTTTTTTATATATATTTAATGTTGGAAACAAGTGGAACAACCAGGTTAAAAACAACTTCATATGACTCCATGAGTGGGGAACGTGTTTGAGTTAACTCAAAAAAGATTTTTACAAGTGTCAAAAGTGTAGTTATGTTAATTACAACTGCTAAAAATAAAGGATTTGTAAATATGTGAATTTCCGAGGGAAATGCATAGAAGAAAAGTCCTAAGAAAAGAAGAAGGATAAATAAAACATATGTGGGAGGAAGCACATTGCTTAGTATTTTGTGGAGAAAAATATTTGTTTAGTGAGAACTTTTGTGTTAGGCAAATGATTATTTTCTGAAGTTTACATAGGTTCTATGGCTAAGCAATGGAGCTCAATTTTCCCTTATGGAGTCATGGTCAGGCTCGGGGATGATCAAAAAAAGTAATCTTGTATGTTTTGCATCTATGGTTGGTTAGAACATGGTTGTTCCATTTGTTTCTAGCTTGACTATTATAGACATGTGTTTTATTTAACCACCTCTTAATCATGTTGGACTATTGAATTATATGTTAGCTACAGAATCATATTTATATAGATGGATGTATACTACAAAAGTTAAAATAGTTACTTTCATTAGTCATGAATCTCATAAATACAAAATTATGCATATTATTTATAAATCATTAGAGAGGGAATTAGAACACACTCTGTATAAATCCATGAAATTTAGACTCTGAAAAGTTTTGTGCAACTGTAGTATAGTCCCTAAATATCTTAAAACCATGGAAGTATCTCGAAATATATGCATTAAAGGATGAAATGAATATATTTTTAGTCCTATAGAAAGGCATAAACTTAGTTTTGTTGAGTGAAAATGAGCATCTAAAGTAGATCATGGGAAAAATCTTGTAAAACTACAGAAAAATACAATGACGAGTTAAATTGTATATAACAGAATTTTGTGGTATTAAGCTACCAAAATTCCACAAAAACAAGATAACCCTATTCACTAAGATATATGTCCTTATAGTTGTTCCTATATTATCATTACAAATATGTATGTTATATCATATATATTTCTAGCTTGGCTACATAGTCAGGTCAATAAATAAGTGATTAATTTCATAATTCTAAATCACTTATTTCAACAATTTATTTAATGTACTAGAGTTGTCTGGAATTACGTGTTCTAGAATATTAACCTACATGAGTGGCACCGTAGAAAACAAATAATAAATTAGGCCACACATGTATGTATGATATTTGGGGACAATCGATAATGATGAGAAATATGGAAAATTTTCTGAAGTCTTCAATATAAGAAATCCATTCTCTAGTAAAAGAAATATTCCAGGACCCTTAGGTATATGTTATACATATGTGACATCCGGTAAATAGGGAATGAATATAGGGGAATATGATGTGTATGTGTGTGTGTGTGTGTGTATACATATATACATACATATAAATGTCCAGTGTTACAATGATTTAAATAAAAACTTACAATGATGTGAACACAGATCAGGACAAGGTAGCAAACAAATTTCTGGATTCTTAGACTATCGAAGCCCCAAAATAACAAAAACTGATGGATCAAGGAGGAATTTCAGGTGAATTATCAACCTTCTAATCGAGTATAGTGGAAGGACAAAGTAAGCCACAATATCCTGGATTAGTGGATTAAATAAATCACGCATACTGTCTATCTATGGTCCCTTTAGAACGTTTCTCAACCATTAGATCAAGGAGCAAGAGGATGGCATAAAACATTTAGTAGGTATAACTCTGAGGTCTTGAATGACTTTAGAGTTGTAATATTCCAAAGTGTCAAAGCCCCTAAATCACGATAATCATTGGATCAAGGAGGAACTTCAAGCAAATTCTTGACCTTTCGATCAAGTAGAGTGGAACGACAAGGTAAGACACAATACTCAGAGTCCCGTAGTAACGAAATCACACAAAACATTTGATGTCAGAGAATCATTAGTGAGCACATGGAGTAGGACCACTCAGTGCCTTAGAATCTTTTCAGAATCTCAATGCTGGCAGTCACGACGAATATTTTGAAGCACGCCTGAACTCAGCACCAGGAAATATTTTGAAGCGTGCTTGAATGATCGTGAGAGAAGTGGGAGTTTCCACTTCTACTCTGGAATGTGATTGAACTAAGGTAGTCGTTAGGTTAGGTTTTGGAGTAGAAGTAGTCAGGAGGAACCCTAAGGAACCTCTAAGATAAATAGAGGTTTTGTACACCCAAATGAAGCTGTTGGAAGTTAGTAGGAGATTTTTGAATTTTAGTTGTTGTTTTGATTATAGTTGTAGGCACTTTTAGTTTTGAATGAACATAATAGAGGAAAATTGACCCAATCCATGGTGTGCAAATTGTTTACAATTCTCTTTTATTGTGTTTTGATGAATGAATGAATTTCGTTATGAGTAGATCAAACTGTGAATGTTAGTATAATATTCAAATGTTTCTCTTCTATTGAATTGGTGAAATGTGTGCACACATAATTCAAGGAGTGCATTGACAAGATTTGTTTTGGTTTCGAAGCTCAAAAGAGATAACACAAAACTTTCCCTTTGCAAGGAGTGCAAAGTGACTGTTGCAAGGTATGCACAGTCGTCCGCAAGAACTCAAACCTTGTGTAAGAACCTATTGCAAGGTGTGCATCGAGAAAAAGGAGAACACCCAGGGGGTGAGAAGAATTTATTTTCAAGAAATTCTTCTAATTTGATTTATTGAAAATCCCTGAAACGTAAGGAGTGCGCAGGAAGTCAAAATCTTCATGAAGGCCAAGATCAGGAGTGATATCACCTTTTAGAAGTGTAGTCGAGGTCCGAGAGAGGGACTCAGAGGAGGTTCAAAGGTAAAGACATTTGAAGACTTAGAAATTTTTCTAAGTCGGAAGAAATCAGAATCTAAGGAGGAGGAGTGACAGTGGTCATTGGATAACAGTGCAAATGATCAACAGTTGTTGATCATAACAATGTTCAAAAGCTTTAATGCCTCACACACACAAGAGTGAAAACTCATTAAGGTTTGAGACTTGATATTTCTGAAGCCCGAAGAGCCGAAAAGCCAAAGTGAAATCTCAATCGTTCAATCTTTCAAAGGAGACCTAAGTTGTCAGATCTTCCAAAGTGAACCTCGGGAGTCAAATCGATCAAGTGAATATGAGTCATCAAATATCATGAGTTCAGGAGGAAGCAAGTTTGAAACTTGAGATTCTTGAAGAGTGAAGAGATGAAGAGATGAAGAGAATATAGACCATTAGTTCCATAAGGGTACATGTCGGCAGGTCGTGATATCTAGTGGAAGGGAAAGGTGAAGTGTTGAAACACCCGAGGCCCGAAGAGTAGAAGAGCTAAGAGACATTGATCTGTAACTAGACACTTGTCAGCGGATCACGATATCCAGGAATATTGTAGTTGGGTTTCAGTTTGAGAACTAATATTGTCGAATCTCAAAGACCCGAAGACTCGAAGTGAATCTGGACCAATAGATCGAGAGGAGACGTGGCATGAATCCGTGAACTCTAGGTAAATTCCTGAACTTATTCGTAGCCATCATATCTAAGAGAGATGTGGCATAAATCCATGTACTCTGGGTAAAGACTTGAAGTAATCATCGATTTTCAGATCAGGAGGACATGCATCAGTGGATCACAGCCTTCGGATAAAAGCCTTTGGAAAAGGGTGAAGTTTTAGAATTGAGATCTCAAAATTCTGAAGACCCGAAGGAAATCTCGACCGTTGATTGAGAGGAGGTCCATAGGATCGTTGATCCAAGTTGAAGTTTCAAACACCCAAAGTGAAGGTAGGTCCACTGATTGTGCGGACAGGCATCCGCAGATCGTCAACTCTAGAAGATTGATGTACAAAGGAAACCAAGGTTTGATATTTGACAATTCTGAAGTCTAGAATTTTGAGTCGACCACAGTCGTCAATTTCAGAGGGAGAGATCCGAACTGTTGATTGCAAGGAACAGATCTCAGTCGTCCATTTGAAATCACCATCAATATCATGATATCGATAGTCATCTCACATTTTGGGGAAAGAAACTGCTCGACCTTTCCGAGGTTGAGGGTGGGCTGCAATCGAGACCATCGTTTTAGGGAGAAGACATGTGGAGGCTCACGGTTAATTGTAGGGAAAAAAGAGGTTTGACACAAAACCACTCTTGAGTGTGCCCACAATCACGTGTAGGCATGAGGTCATCGCCCAAGGTCACATCTGAGGAGGGGACGAGAGAAAAGGTGCTAATTCCAACTCTGAGATTTCTCATAACGCGAAAGGGAAGGTCACGGGTATCGTGAAGTCTACATAGGAAGTCAAGAGAGCCTGTTTCTAATACAGAACGAGACCAACAAGGTTTCAGAGTTGCTTGACTCCAGAATAAAAGATCCTTACCGGGAGGTCACGCAGCCCTTAGGAGAGAAGGGGGTCTGCACCAAGTGGTATCATAGAAGAAGTTTTTCTTATAGATAAGATGCATAGGAGAAGAGATAAAATAACTTGAAGTTTTAGTATGTGTGTGACAGACAGTCAACACAATTCCATCGAGGAGATGAGTGGAACCACCTTTATCCAATCGGTTTGTAGAAAGGGAAATGCGAGAGCTTCGTGCAATATTAGAGGCGATCGAGGAAGTGAAGAGATGAGCACCTGATGCTGGAGACATCAACAATGCAGAGAGTGAAGAAGTAGAAGTCAAAGAAGTTGCAGGAGAGGCTGTTGTCGAAGAACGCTTCTTAAGAGCAGTTGTTAGATTGGGAGCCAGAGCCAAGATAGAGGTCCCAATGTATGAAGGAAATTTAGATGCCAAAGAGATGTTGGATTGGATAAGATCCATGGACAAACATTTCAACTATGAAGATATCGATGAAGACAAAAGGGTGAAACATGTTGTCACTAGGATAAAAGGACATGCAACATTCTGGGGGGGTGAACTATAGGCTGAGAGGAGAAGCAAATGAAAGCATAAGATAAAGAATTGGGACATAATGGTAGCTAAGTTGAAGGCTAAGTTCATGCCCAAATATTATCATATCAATCTGTTCAGGAAGTTGCATAACTTAAGACAGAAGGGTATGACAGTTAAGGAGTATACAAAGGAGTTCTACAGGTTGAACATCAGAACTAGACAAAGAGAGAAATATGAAGAAAAAGTTTCCATATATATAAATGGCCCTAGGTATGAAATCTAGGATGAGCTCAGCATGATGTCAATAAGGACAGTGGAGGATTCTTATCAGTTTTCATTAAAGGAAGAGTAGAAGTTGGCTAGAAAAAAATGCCAGCGAGGAAGAGGTAAAAATCCAACCCCAAAGAAAGGCAAGGGAGTTACCCATGACATGGCGCATATGTCTAAGGATGAGACTGAGAAACCACATAGTCATTAAGAAAGAGAAGGAAGTCCTTGAGGAAGAGAGGGTGGTGAAATAAGTTACTCTAGAGGAAGACGAAGAAGTAGAGGAGGAGACATAAGATGCTATGCCTATGGAAAGACAGGGCACATGTCTTGGGAATGTCCCGAGAAAAATAAAGAAGAAGGAGGTGAAGCTCACATTTTGGGAGAACATACAAGGAATGTTGAAGAAGAAGGAGAAGAGCATGTAACATCCCTAATGTTGAGAAACGTTCTCTTAAAACCAGAGGTAGAAGTTGAAAAGCTAGTGTAGAGGAACAATCTCTTTAGGACAGCTTGTAGGACTAAAGACAGAGTATGCAAGGTGATAATTGACAGTGGGAGCATTAATAACTTAGTATCCAAAGAGATGGTGGAGAAATTGGAGCTGGATACAACCGCACATCTGAAGGCATACAAAGTCTCATGGTTGCAAAAGGGACACTAGGTAATGGTTACTAAACAACGCTTGGTTGAATTTAAGATAAGAGGATATAGAGATGAAATTCTATGTAATGTAATTCCAATGGATGTATGCCATATTTTGTTCGGATGACCATGGAAGTTTGACAAGAATGTCATCCATGATGGGAGGAAGAATACATACACCTTGGAGAAGAATGGTAGACCATACATGTTGTTGCCAATAGAGGAGAAGAAAGCGAAAGAGGAAGTCAACATAAGCATACTTCTCATGAGCAGGAAGGAACCTAGAGTTATCCTTACAAGTACTTTGAAGGATGATTTTCTTGAAGAAGTTAAGGAATTGTTGGATAATTTTGCTGACATAGTGGTGGATGAGCTGTCTAACTCATTGGAGCCCATCAGAAGTATCAACCACCATATTGACTTGATACCATGAGAAAATCTGCCAAACAAAGTAGCATACAGATTGACACCTCGAGATAATGAGGAAGTGAAGAACCAAGTCCATGAATTGTTAGACATGGGTTTGGTTAGAGAGATCTTGATTCCATGCGTAATACCAACTATGTTTAGTCCAAAGAAGGATGGAGGATGGAGAATGTGAACGGACTCAAGAGACATTAACAATATCACCATCATGTATAGATTTCCCCTACATAAAATGGATGATTTAATGGACTATTTAAGTGGAGGAAAGTTCTTTTCTAAAATAGATTTGAAAAGTGGATATCACCATATTAGAATGAGAGAAGGTGATGACTGGAAGACAACCTTTAAGACAAATGAAGGTTTGTATGAGTGGATTTTTATCCCATTTGGCTTAACAAATTCCTCGAGTACTTTTACGAGGTTGATGAACGAAATACTGAAAGATTTCATTGGAAAGTTTGCGGTTGTATATATGGATGATATATTTATCTTTAGTGGGACTAAAGAGGAGCATTTAAGGCACCTGACACTAGTGATGAGGAGACTACAATAGGAGAAGTTGTTGATAAATATGAATAAGTCCTCTTTTATGAAGACATAACTCATTTAATTGGGTTTTGTGATCTCTTCAAATGAACTGAAGATGGATCCAGAGAAGGTGAAAGCAATCAAATAATGGTCGTCACCAAAGAGTATGTTTGAGGTAAGGACCTTCCATGGATTAGAAAGTTTCTATAGGAAGTTCATCAATGACTTTAGTGGAATTTCTGCACGAATGATGGATAAAGTGAAGAAGAAGCACAAGTCTTTTAAATGGACAGAGGAGGCAAAGAGGAGCTTCAATATACTAAAGGAGAAAATAAAAGAATGACCAATTTTGTTCTTGCCAAATTTTGAAAAGACATTTCAGGTGAGATGTGATGCAAGTAGAGTTGCAATTTGAGCAGTTTTGGGTCAAGATAATAGACCTGTTGCCTATTTAAGTGAGAATTTGAATGAGACCAAGAGAAAATACTCCACATAGGATAGGTATTTTTATGCCATAATTCAATCCTCGAAGAAATGGAGACATTACCTTGCCCCACAGGAATGTTTCTTGTATAATGATAACCAAGGTTTACAATTCATAACCAGATAGGAAAAATTGAACTAGAGGCATGCACAATGGGTTGCGTTTATGTAGAATGTTACTTTTGTCATAAAAACATATTTCTTGGAATGCTAACAAAGTTGTCGATGCATTAATAAGGAGATGTTTGATTCTGTAGGAATTTCAGGTGAATACCTTGGGGTTTGAACACCTTAAGGATATGTATTGTGATTATCGAGATTTCAAGGAAGCCTACGAAGCATGTGCAAATCCCGTGCTAGGAGACATAAGCCATTGAACATAGTATATGATTCAAGAGGGATTGTTGTTCAAAGGAAATCAGTTGTGCATACCAAAATGCTCAATGAGGGATAACCTTTTGAAGGAAAAGCATAGTGGAGGATTGGCTAGACATTTCGGCCATGATAAAACATTTTCACAGTTGAGCAGTTCATACTCTTTGCCAGGTATGAGAACAGAAGTGATAAAGTTTGTGAACAGATGTAGAATATGCCAACATGCAAAAGGAAAAAGAAAGAACACTGGATTGTATCAACCATTGCCCATACCGGAGAGGCCTTGGGATGAAATAAGCATGGATTTTATCTTGGGACTGCCAAGAACGCAAAGATGATTTAATTCCATATTTGTGGTGGTGTGTAACAACCCTAGTTGAATAAATGTTTAAGGTTTATTAAGTAAAAATTTATTTAGGGGATTAATTGTCTTAACAAGGTATTAATTAAACAAATATTGATCTAATGATATTAATTAAGTAGTTATTAATTAATTAAATGTTATAATTTTGATTAATTAATTAATTAATTAACTACCTATTACATTTAATAACATGAGTATTAAACTTAATATATTAATAAGTTATATTATTTAAATTAAAAGGTTATGTACACGAAAAGGGATAACATATTAATCACGAGAGGATAAAATATTAAAGGAAAGGATAAGGGGCATTAATGAGGGGTAGGTAAGGAAGTAAATGCATGAGGTGGTGAAGGAAGGATATGGAGGTGGAGAAGGTTTACAAAGGGATTACCATTCTATAGGAGAGGGGAAATTGATTTTTGGGGGCTCTGGGATTTGCAGGCAGGTGTTGAGTTTTGGAGAGGGATTGGATTAGTACAGGCATCGGTTTGCTAGAGGTTTTAGGCACGGGGGCCAGGATATCCATATGATATATTGGAGCTAGGAAGTTACCTAGTTGGCAGGGTGGAACTAGGTTTTGGGCAATGTTTACAAAGTGCAGCAACGGTCAAGAAGGCAAGCGGACAAACGGAGGGTTATTAGCATCAGACCCAGGTATTTAAAATTTTGTAATTGTTTTTATTATGTTATAAAATTTTAATATTCGTTGTTAAATCTATATGTGAATATGCTCAATTAAAGGAATTTGATAAATTTTACTATTTTGCTCGATATAGAAGAAATTTGTGAATTTTCTGAAATCAATACTGTTACAATTATGTAATTATTTGATGTCAAATCTATTCGTCTCCTACACATGGTATCAGAGCCCTGATTCAAAATCTGGAACCAAGGGCCTACCTACCCACCCATAAATTTAAATAAATACTCCTATTAGTTATAGTAAATACCTAAATAAATGTATTAGGGTAAATATAAATTTGGGGCCTTAAGGGCCAAGTTCCCAGCTACGAATGTTACATGGCCAAGCAAACCAATTCTGTAGTCCGCTAGCCTGAGGAGTGAGCATCATTGTAATATTCTCCTCATAGGTGGGATTTCCACCATCACAATGAAAAAAAAAAAACGTGTTGCAAAATTTTGACAAATCATAGAAAATGCCTAATCTATTATAAGTTTATCTAAGTTGTTTATGCTCATAGTTTTAGTTCAGCTTAAATTCCTCTGTTCATGCCATGGTAGATTCTACCTCCAAAAATTTGCAATATTAATTTTTTTTGCTTAAAATAGAACTCTAAGACAAAGAATTAAATATTTTTAACATGGAACCCACAACAGACCCAGAAACAACCGAGAAGACACTAGTTAACATTTCTAGATATTCACAATTATAGCAATCTTTCCAATAAACAAATTTAGGTGCATTCCACACAACATCACCATCTAGAATCTTCAAATCACGATGGTGGTAAAGCGATGCAATGGAGAAGCTACACTAATATATCTAAAGAGGCCTTGACAATGACAATGATAATTGATCAAGAACAACCCATTTTACCATAAAGAAGCTAATGAGGTCCAATGGTTAGTTCAAGAATCAGTGAGAAAACTCTCTGCCAGATTGACAAAGGCTCCAGGCTTATTGGGGACACATACTCGCCATTTAACCGAACTGATTACAAGTGGCTAATTCAACAAGGACTGTGGAATTTACATATTCTTTAAAGTTTTCATCCAGGGAAGGGGACACTTAACACTCACAGAGAAATGAAAATCATATTATAAACAAGAATTCATTTCCAGGGTTCAGCAAAGTGGCAAAGAAAACCATCTACTTCCAAGTCAGATGTCACTCGAGCACAATGTGCCTGAAATGCTAAATTTTATCAATAAAAAGGGATCACAAATTTTAATCGTTTCAGACTAGAAACATAATAGAATTCTTGTTTTGGGACTTTCAGTACAACAACAACATTGGGAGAAAAGTTAAATGAAATAGGAAACAAAGTAAAAGAGGCACTTTCATTCGAGTGAACTAAAACTTACTTTGAACTGGAGAGGTAAGAAGCTCCCTTGATTAAGCAAATCTTCAACAGTTGCACGAGTTCCAAAAATCTTCCGAGTCATTTTTTGTTTGAATCCCGGATATGGATCATATTTTACGCCATTCATTGTTACAGTGCACTTGAATCTAGGAAGATAGTTTTCGCCCTCGTTTCCAGTTTGGCATACAGGAAATGGCAAAGTGTTGTGCTGAAATCTCTTCTTCAACATTTTGCAACAAAAACGTTCAAATGAGATTGAAAGAAACAAACCCAGGAGTAGTAAAACGTCTATACTGCAGAGCCCTAACCGTTGGATTCCACATTAGCCTAATATTTAATCTTTAAAAAACAAAAACAACAAATAATTTATGTACCTTGCAACAGTCTGATGGAAATCAGCTGAAGCCCAACTTGATGATGCTACAAAGATTTTTCTGATTTTTTTTTTTTATATTGTATAGATGAATTGAGATTGCAGAGACCATATGTTTTCAGTGGCGTTTGATGTTATATAACATAAATATAATCCGTCATGATGGGTGGGTTTGAGGGATTTTTTCTTCGTCTTCCTCTACGGCCTCCTCTTCGTTTTCAATTTCTCCTCAACCGCGACTCGACAATATCGTTAGAAGATTCAACCTCACGACGTTTCTCACTTGCAATAGTGCAGACATTGGTACGGGAACACCTGTGCAGCTTAAATTTTTTTGAAGGTAAACAGTGAAAAACTTTAAACGACCGAGAGAGGCAGAGGAAATTCCCTATTTATTCGTAGAATGAAGGTTCCTTACGCAGAGTCCCCCTCTCAAACACTGATATTTCTTCCTCGGGAGGTAGAATTTGATCCCTCTCGTCTCCGACTGCCGCCATTATATACCAATAAAACACAATTCTTTGATTTATTTATGGAATCAAACCATGAGCGAGTTTAAATAATTTAACAAACCCTAAATTTAACGTGCAAGAGCAGGCCAAACACTCGTTCCATTCCATGTAAGTTGTAAAGAATACCATGGATGCATCAAATCGAAGCAAGATATGTCAAAAGAACAAAAATCTTGTATCTGTTTCTCTGGCCAAGCATCGAGAACGTATGACTACTCGGAAAAACCTTCAATTTTTCCTCTTCAACATGTATGTTCCCTGTTGCGTTCCCTGTAAGTTTTAAAGAACATCATGGAGTCATCGAAGAATCAAACTGCAGCTAAAAACAGGCTTAAATAATGAAATTTCGTCTAAGAGTGGTGTAATTCCTGTGAAATGCAATTGAATTCGCCGAATTTGGCGTGGCGGAGAGGTTTCCCTGCAGATCTGAAGCTCGAAGCCTAGGAATCAAAATACGTGTGCTTTGTTTCTTCTTCGTCCCATGGGGCATGCAACACTCTAGATATCTTTCTTCTTCATGACCCTTCTTCCATGCCGGAATCACACCCACACCAACTTTCCCATGGTTGTAATTGTAATGCCTGAGTGGAGTGATTGGGTACCTCTTAACCGCTGGGAAGAAGCATGCCTCGTGTGGGTTTAACGCCTTTACCACAGTGCATTTGAAGATTTGTCGAGGATATTTAGCAATGGAGAAAAGCAATGGAAAACTCTGGTGCACTGCCAATGTCAATCCCATTCCCTTACCAGAAGCTTAATAACGTTGATGGCGGGCATTACCAACACCAGCGCCAAGAGCAGAGGAAAGAGGCGAGAGAAGACAGAGGAAAGAGGCGGAAGTGAGGCAACGTTAGGGTTAAGGAATATATTAGGTGTTTGGTACTGAGAGCCGGAGGCCAGGCACGTGGGCCTCATGACAGAAGCCCGACCTTAAAGGCTGCCAGATA
>SNQJ01S0089935.1:1489-18491 GCA_010110895.2 Picea sitchensis | reverse complement strand
TGCAATCTCCAAACTTCTAATTCCCGAACTCCCTGATCCATCGCCACGTACTCCTCTATGATCAACGGTTAGGATTGAATCATGACTTCGGACTTCGTGATATTCCTCTGTCAAGTATTCAACTTTCTGAACTTCGAAGTATCAAAGCACTTCCATGGATAACATCGTCGCAACCTTACCAGATCTGACGGTCTGGAACCACTCGTCCCCCTCTGAACAATCTCTTCGACACTTAGTCAAATTCCTGGTCTGCGCACACCTTGCAACAAAATTTCATCCACAATTTAGCTTCCCCTTGTGGATGGATTTCTGCTCCTTGTGACTGTCCTCCAGCCACCTTCTGGTTCTTGTGACTAAAATCAAGCTATCCCTCTTGAGATTTCGAGTCTGAAAACTTGGTCATGCACTCCTTACGGACGTCACTTCACTCCTTGCATATGTGAGGTTTCGCGATCTCTTCTGAGATTTTGAATCGAAATAGAATCGGTCATGCACTCCTTGCGGATGTCAATACACACCTTGCAGTTGCTCACTGAAGAGAAACAACTGAAACTTGTCTACCCCTCACAATGACTCATACATTCAACAAAGTAAATGTAGTCATGGATTCAAGAATAGAAATAACAGATAATTAAAAAAATAACAGAAACTCTACCATTCATTTAGACAGACACATAACCAACACATGTTTGGGACAATATATCTCTGTTATATTCATACACTGAAACTTTCATACATACATACATTGTTCTTCACTATTCCTTAGCCTATACAAGATAGATTCAACACTGCTCGGTTCTCC
This sequence comes from Picea sitchensis, assembly GCA_010110895.2. Taxonomy (NCBI): domain Eukaryota; kingdom Viridiplantae; phylum Streptophyta; class Pinopsida; order Pinales; family Pinaceae; genus Picea; species Picea sitchensis. The sequence continues at coordinate 17,689 of SNQJ01S0089935.1, read as the reverse complement.
CCTATCCGCGACAACAATGATGATCATCCCCCTATCGGTTAATTTACAATGCTTTATACAACGAGGTTCTCTTCGAGCGTTCCCTCCAACTACTCTATGTTATCTTAAATTTAATTGAATGCTATCAACTACTTAACACTCATTACAATAAATATCGATTCAGACAGATAAGAGCGTAAGCCCCAAATCTATACTGCGATCCTCCACATTAAATAAAAATACATTCTTCATCAATATTACATGATGGTTCAGCCTCTAAACATTAAAGATGTCCAAACTCAAATTTTTTGTCAGATATGACATTAATACATTGATCCTTTGAAATTCAAAATCTTTCAAAATATGCGCTAGTGCGCCGAGCTGTCTTCCATGCTCAAATCTTTCTTAGCTGGCGATGCCCCTACATCATACTCCCTTGGATGAAAAATTCATGGACTCCTATCAATGAGCTCCTACACCGATCTTCCATGCTTCTAGACCTCTGCTTCACCGACCCAAATGGAATCTTCTATTGGTCGTCCCTTCCACTTCACCAAGTACTCAAAATATGTCTTCCTTCTATTCTTCTTACCAACTCTTTGATCTATGATCCTTTCCATCTGCAGCTTCTTTCCTACATGCATATGTTTCTCCCAATGGGTCCTCTCCTTATCTTCAGACCCTTCGATTCTATCTTCCCTGTAAGGATAAAGGTATGTAATGTTGAATATGGGTGATATACCCACTTCTTTTGGTAGCTCTAACTCATAAGCATTCTCGCCAAACCTCCTCAAGATTTTACATGGTCCTATCTTTTTCAACTTGAGTTTATTGTATGTCCCACTTGGGAATCTTTCCTTTCTCAAATGTGGTAGAATATGATCTCCAACTTCAAATTCAATATTTCTCCTGTGTTGATCAGCTCTGCGCTTGTACTCACTGTTTCTCTTCTTCAACTGCTCCTTGATATGATTGTGAAGTTCTTTCATTTCTGCAGTGAAATCTTCTGTTTCCGCTCTCCCGAATTCACTTTGCTTCAGATCTCTCAATTCCGAAACTCCTCTCGGATTCATTCCATATACGATTTGAAATGGACTTTTCCCAGTGCTCCTGTTCACTGAGTCATTATATGCAAACTCAACTTGTGCTAGAATCTAATCCCACTGACTATGGTGTTCAGTGACCAAACTTCTCAAAAAATCTCCTAGGCTTCTATTCACCACTTCATCCTGTCTATCTGTTTGAGGAAGATATGCAGAACTAAAAGATAGGTCTGTCCTCAAATTTTTCCACAACGTCCTCTAGAAATGATCAACAAATTTGGTATCCCTGCCTGAAACTATGCTCCTGGGAAATCCATGGAGCCTTACAACCTATTTGAAAAACAAATTCGCAACATTCATTGCATCACTAGTCTTCTGACATGGAAGAAAGTGTGCCATCTTCTAAAATCTGTCCACCACCACAAATATGGAATCACTTCCTCTCCGTGTTCTTGGAAATCCCAACACAAAATCCATGCTTATTGCATCCCAATGCCTCTATGGAATAGGAAATGGCTGATACAACCAAGTGTTCTGCTTCTTCCCCTTGGCATATTGGAAAATCTTGCAGTTGTTTACAAATTTCTTCACCTTTGCTCTCATACCTGGCCAATAATATGAATTGTCTAGTTGGGAAAATGTTTTGTCATGGCGGAAGTGTCCGACTAGACCCCCACTGTGTTTTTCCTTCAACAAATTCTCCCTCACCGAGCATCTTGGTATGCACAACTGACATCCTTTTAACAAAAACCCATCATGAATCAGATATTCGGCCCACTAGCTTCTGTCTCTGAGTACAGGGTTCACACATGCTTCATATGCTTCTCCAAAATCTGGATCATTGTGATACATTTCCTTAAGGTGATCAAACCCCAAGGTCTTGAATTGAAACTCCTGCAGAATCAAAATCCTCCTTCTCAATGCATGAACAACCTTGTTATCATTTCCAGAAATATGTTTAATGACAAAATTGAAATTTTTCATAAACTCTATCCATTTGGCATGTCTCTGGTTTAACTTCTCCTGTCTGGTTACAAATTGCAAAGTGTGATTGTCGCTATACAAAACAAACTCCTTGGGCACAAGATAATGCCTCCATTTCTTCAAAGCTTGGATTATGGCATAGAACTCTTTGTCGTATGTGGAGTACTTCCTTTTAGCTTCATTAAAATTCCCACTAAAATATGCAACATGTCTATTCTCTTGACTAAAGACTACTCCAATTGCATTTCCATTGGCGTCACACTTTACCTGAAATGTCTTTATGAAATCCGGTAAAACCATAATCAGTTGTTCAATTATTTTCTCCTTCAATATGTTGAAGCTCTTCTCAGTCTCTTCTATCCATTTGAAAGAATTGTGTCTTTTCTTCACTGTATCCATCATTTGGGCACTAATCCCACTAAAATTTATGATGAACTTTCGATAAAAACTTTCCAATCCATGGAAGCTTCTTACCTCAAATATATTCTTCAGTGACGACCATTCTCTAATCGCTTTCACCTTTTCGGGATCCATCTTCAACTCATTTGAATAAATCACAAAACCCAAATATATGAGCCATGTCTTCATGAAAGAGGACTTCTTCAAATTAATCAAAAAATTCTCTTGTTGCAACCTCCTCATCACCAATGCCAAATGTCTTAAGTGCTCCCCTTTAGTCTTGTTGAATACTAGTATATCATCCAGATATACAATGACAGATTTACCAATGAAATCATTTAACACTTCATTCATTAGCCTCATAAAAGTACTCGGGGTATTTGTTAATCCAAATGGCATAACAAACCATTCATACAACCCCTCATTCGTCTTGAATGTTGTTTTCCACTCATCACCTTCCCTCATTCTGATTTGGTGATATCCACTTTTCAAATCTATTTTTGAAAAATAGTTAGCTCCACTTAGATAATCCATCAAATCATCCATCCTTGGTAACAAAAATCTATATCTTATGGTGATCTTTTTTATGGCCCTTGGGTCTATGCACATTCTCCATCCACCATCCACCATCCTTCTTTGGACTCAATACAGTTGGTGCTGCACATGGACTCAAGCTTTCTATGACCAATCCCTTGTCTAACAAATCTTGAACTTATCTTTTCACTTCCTCATTATCTTTAGGTTTCAATCTGTATGTTTCTTTATTTGGCAGGCTTTCTCCTGGTATCAAGTCAATATGATGACTGATGCTCCTGATAGGTGGCAATGAGTTTGGCAAATCATCCACTACAATATTAGCAAAATTCTCTAACAACTCCTGAACTTCCTGAGGCAAATCCTCCAGTGAAGTACTGGTAAGGATAACTCTCAGATTCCTTACTACATCAAATTGCATCTCCTGTTCCTTCCTTACTTCTTTCAGGATTTCCTTCCCACTCATGAGAAGTATGCTTGCGCTGACTTCATCCTTCACCTTCTTCTCTTCAATCGAAAACAACATAGGTGTCCTTCCATTTTTCTCCAAGGTGTAAGTATTTCTCCTTCCATCATGACTAACATTCCTTTCATACTACCAAGGTCTCCCCAACAAAACATGATAGACATCCATAGGAATTACATCACATAGAAACTCATCTCTATATCCTCCTATTTTAAATTCAACTAGGCATTTTCGAGTGACTGTTACCTGATGACCTTTCTGCAACCATGAGACTTTATACGACATCAGATGTGTAGTCATCTCCAAATATAGCTTCTCCACCATCTCCGTGGATACTAAGTTGTCAGTGCTCCCACTGTCAATTATTACTTTGCAGACTCTGTCCTTCGTTTTGCAAGCTGTCCAGAACAAATTGTTCCTTTGCACTGGTTTTTCAGTCTCTGGCTCTTTCTTCAAAAGAACCTTCTTTATCATCAGGGATCTTCAATCCTCTGCACCTTCTGTCTCAGCATATCTCTTTTGTGCTTCTAATATGTGAGCCTCTCCTCCTCCTTTCTTTCTCTCGGGGCAATCCCAAGACATATGTCCTATCTTTCCACATGCATAACATCTCACTTCTCCTCCTCCGCCTCTTCCTTTTCCACTGGGAAAAGAAATTCAACCACCACTATGTCTTCCTCGAGAACTTCCTCCTCTCTCAGAGTGACTATGTGGTTTATCTACCTCATCCTTGGGATTTTGTGCTTTATCTTGGGCAACTCCTCTGCCTATGTTCATATTTCGACCTGTGTTTTATTGACTCTGTTTCCTGACAAACTTCTCTTCTACCTTCGAAGCCATTTGATATGCGTCCTCTACTGTCCTGACTGTCGCCATGCTGATCTCATCTTGAATATCATATCTCAGCCCATTAATATATCTGGAAACTTTCTCTTCTTCCCTCTCTCTCTGTCCAACTCTAATGTTCAATTTGTAGAACTCCTCTGTGTACTCCTTCACAGTCAATCCTCTATGTCTCAGGTTTTGCATCCTCCTGAACAAACTTATCTGGTAATCTTTGGGTATGAATTTTTCCTTAAGCTTGTCTACCATTCGATCCCAACTCTTGATTTTTTTCTTTCCTTTGCTCCTCCTATTGGTCTAAAATTCATCCCACCACAGTGTTGCATGTCCTTTCAACCTAGTGACAACATGCTTTACCTTTTTATCCTCTTCAACATCCTCATAGTCGAAATACTTGTCCATTTCTCGTATCTAGTCAAGTAATTCTTCTATGTCTAAACTTCCTTCATACATAGGGATGTCAATCTTTGCTCTAGAATCCAATTTGACAACCACTCTTAACAAGCGTTCTTCCGTAGCATCCTTGGCTACAACTTATTCAACTTCTACTTCTTCCATTTCTGCCTTGCTGACATCTCCAAAATCAAGTGCTCTCCTTTGTGTTGTCTCCATGACATCCATCCTCACATTCAGTTCTCTCATTTCTCTTTCCATAGCTCTGTTAGCTACAGGAGGGTCAACACGTCTTCTAGGTGGCATTGTGTTGAAGCTTCTGATATCTCTCCCCTTGATATCAGTTTTACTCCTTCCTTTACAGAAGTCAATTCTGTACTTGCTCTGATACCACTTTATGGCCACTCTCCCCCTTCTCCAAAGGGTTTCTCGACCTCTCGGTCTTGGATCATTTGGAAAAAATGAGTCAAAGTGTCTCCTTTGATTCCTACGGGCATTTGAAATAACTCTACCCACACACACAGGTCTCCTCTGCAAGTGACCACGACTATGACCGTGGGTCTATCCCTTTTTGGTTCAGACTTCAGGGATATCACGGATCCTTCCCTTAGATTCTTCTAAACCAATCTCCTCCGAGGTTCTGAACTCCCACCACGCGTCTCCTCATATTTGTTGGCCCCACAAGGGCTCAGGTTTAGCGACTTCATGAAACTCTAAGACTTCTGTCCATAATATCCAAACTTCTGATTCCATAACTCCCTAATACATTTCCATGTACTCCTCTGTGATCAACGGTTAGGATTGAATCGCGACTTCAGACTTCATGATCTTCCTCTGTCAAGTCTTCAACTTTTCAAACTGTGAAGTATCGAAGAACTTCCACGGCTAACCACCTCGCAACCTTACCAGATATGACGGTCTATAACCACTCATCTCCCTCTGAACAATCTCTTTGACACTTATTCTAATTCCTGGTTTGTGCACACTTTGCAACAGACTTTCATCCACAACTTAGCTTCCCCTTGTGGATGGATTTCTTCTCTTTGCAACTATCCTCCAGCCACCTTCTGGTTCTTGTGACTAAAATCAAGTTATCCCTCCTGAGATTTCGAGTCTGAAAACTCGGTCACACACTCCTTGAGGATGTCAATGCACTCCTTGCAGACGTGAGGTTTCTCTATCTCTTTTGAGATTTTGAGTCGAAATAGACTCGGTCATGCACTCCTTGCGGACGTCGATGCACACCTTGCACTCGCTCACTGAAGAGAAACGACTGAAACTTGCATACATACATACACTGTTCTTCACTATTCCTTAGCCTATATAAGATAGATTTAACTATTGCTCGGTTCTCCCCTATCCGCAACAACAATGATCATCATCCCCCTACCGGTTAATATTACAATTCTTTATACAAAGAGGTGCTCTTCTAGCATTCACTCCAACTACTCTACACTATCTTAAATGAAATTGAATGCTATCAACTACTTAACACTCATTACAATAAATATCGAGTCACACAGATAAAAGCGCAAGCCCCAAATATGTATTGCAATCCTCCACATTAAATCAAAATACATTCTTCATCAATATTACGTGATGGCTTAGCCTCCAAACATTAAAGATGTCCAAAATCAAAAGTTTTGTCAGATATGACATTAATACATTGATCCTTTGAAATTCAAAATGTTTCAAAATATGTGCTAGTGCGCCCAATTGTCTTCCACGTTAGGATCTTGTTTAGCTGGCGATGCTCCTACATCAAATTCTCTACATGAAACTATGATATACTTGCAGAAATAAAACATAAACATGTGACAAAGATAGAAGAAACCATGCAAGTGAAAGTTGATGAACATCCCCCTTGTGATTAAACCTACTTGAGAAAATGATTTGCATAACCTCAAGAATGCATATTAGTAACAATATGGGCCTCAAATTTCCACTATATCTTGACCCATCATCACCCCCCAACAAAACGTTTTGTGCATCCTTATGCAATAAAAAATGTCTCATGTGCATTATGTCATTTACCTTGCCTCTTTTTTTGTCCCATTATTTTGTTCCTTGCAAGCATCCTTAAGGTCATAGGACACAAATTGAGTAATGACACCTTTGACATGGTACCCTACATTTTTGTTTATTTTATTTCAAATATTCCTTCTCCTTTTCCTCATCTAAATTTCCTAGAGGTGTGGGATGTAGTGGGAGAGGAGGATTGAATCTTAGCCTGATTTGTTTGAGCTTGATTTTCCTCAAAGACTCCTTGTAAAATTGAGACCTATGCAGGGTAGATTATAAATTATGAGGGGAGTGTGGTTCTATCCTCTAAAGATCAAGATGAATCCCACTACATATGTCTTGGAAATCTTGGAGTGCACCTTCCCTTGAAATTTTTACTGTATCTTCAACATTGGAAATTGCCTCTCCCCTGAAATTTTTACTGTATCTTCAACATTGGAAATTGCCTCTCCTTGTTTCCCCTCTAGGATGGGCATTATCTCTATGTTAGATGTTAGAGATCTATGGCTACTAATGAGTTCCTATGGACTAGTGGATTCAACTCTATTCCATAGGTGGTTGACAATTTATTCTTTCCTATACCTCTGGAACTTAGCACCCTTATAGAAACCATATGGTATTATGTAATCCACTACCAACCGTGGAACAATCTACCGATATTTTTGTTTCTTGTGACCAACCAGGGGAGTGAAGGGATATTCAAAACTTCTTAATAAGTGTATCTTTTATGGAAAGGGAAGAGGAGTTATGATCTATTTTTAGATTCCACTATATAATCACATAATCACTTGAAGATGACCCTTTGCAAATGGATTTATTTATAGTTTGATAATGGAAAGTAGAACCTAATATTAATAAGAAGGGAATATTCGAGTTAACAAATGAAACATCTGTAACCGATTACATATTGAGTTAACAAATGAAGCATCTTCTTCTAGTTTGATTTTTCCCATATATATATGTATGATCCACTAAAGTTGATACATTATCTTATGTATGATCCCATAATTTGAAATGTGTAAACTTCCACATCAAGCATGGCCACGCTAGAATCATGGGGTCATTGGACTGAAGGAGGGATGAGAATTTAGAATTAGACATATATGTGGATAGTTGGAGGACAATGATCATTTTGAAGGTGCTAGGCCATTCTTCCACACAACTACTCAGATCAACTCCCTTAACGGTCAGCCTCTATTGATCCCCTTTAGTTTTGGGTTGTTAGTATTTCCACCACCACCTTTCACCCACAAGTTCACCACGTTCTGTGCCATCAGAGGGTTGCAAAACCCCCATCCTAATGCCTGGCATGCCTCCCAAACCCAGGTGATCTAACTACAGGACAAGTGTCATGAAGGTGTGATGATCAATACTATAGGCAACTTTCACCCAAAGCTGGGATCGATCTGTGTTCCACATCAAGTGAAGGAATAAAATTAAGATGGTACATGCGCGTCCCCATCCATCGCAACGATCCATTCATTAGAACACTAAAACTCCAACAAATCACCGACTCCAATGTAACCTGAAGTATAATATCTTGTAATTGAACCTTTATTGATTTTCACCTTTCTAGATGGGGAAAACTAGCTCCATTTATATATTGAGTTAACAAATGAAGCATCTCTTCTAGTTAATAAATGAAGCATAAGTAAATGAGTCCCATTTCCATTGTGTACTATTGAAACAAGTAGCATCAAATATTGTTGTGAGCCCTTATTTACCTTTTTCATAAGGAGAAATCCATCAATGATCATAGAAATTTTAATGTGCATCATACTAAGAATTTTAATAAAATAACTTTGTGGAAACAAGAGGCCACATCTATGTTTTATTCCAAAATAATTTTAGACAAGTCCAAGACATTGGAGTTAACTTAAAGAAAACCAAGGAGGACGAGGCACTCTTGAATTTGTTCTCAGTTTTTCTTCTAAAGTAGACAAAACACATCGATCTAAGATGAATATGCATTGTATAGAAATCCTGATTAGAAATAGAGAATATCCCAATTTTTTTTCTCTAACTTGAAATGACATCATTTAGGGATAAAAATGCCTAAAAGAGCTTGGAATCAGAAAGGAAAGAAGGGTTCAGGTTTATAATAATATTATGTTCAATGGATGATTGAAAACACAAAGAAAAAATATTTTGCAAGTGTTTTCCTTCACAATTGTAACCATTTAGGTCTCACAAAAGAAGTCAATGCATACCTTAGAAATTTCCTTAAGGACGCATGGACCATTCATCACAATTATTTTTATAGTGTTGATTAAAAAATGAACTAAAAGAGGGATTTTTCATCACAACTATGACACATACATTGTATATATACAATGTATAACCCAAAGAAAATGAAGAAAGACCGACAAAAAACTTAAAACTTCATACAACCACTGTGTAATTTGAAAGAAAATTAGGTTTATGGTTTACATGATACTGATGATGGAATAAAGTGGGTGTGTGAGTCAAATTCTAGTCTAGAAAAACTCCATATCATTAAGGAATGTGAATAGTATATCCATGTCAAATTTTAGTGCATACATAAACAGCTTTGAAAAATTTCAATGTTGGCCCCATTCATTGTTCACCGTGGCTCCCATAGTCCTAGTACAATTTCCTTGTAAAATTCATTCGAGAGTACACACTTTCTCTCATCTAGTACCGCAAGGAGGAGTTTTATGGTGCTGATTAAGAAATCAACAAAAAAGAGGGATCTATGGTCCATGCCTAGGGATTTATGGAATCACAAATGGAATATGTGATATAACAATGGCTATTTCAAATGAATTTGTAACATGAAGTATGGTTCTCATGGTTTTCCAAGAAATGATCTAGGGTCAACAACAAGGTACAAGATCATAGAAATTTCCTTAGGGACACATGGGCAATTCATCACACTCATTTTTATAGTGTTGATTAAACAATGAATGAAAAGAGGGGATTTTTCATCACAACCAGACAATCAATACATTCTATATACAATGTAGAACTGAAAAAAATGAAGAAAGATCCGACGAAAACTTAAAACATGCATCAACCAATTCAGGCACTTTGAAAGAAAATTAGGGTTTATGGTTTACATGATGAATTGATGATGGAAACAAGTGGGTGTGTGAGTCAAATTTGAGTCCATAATCCATCCCATATAGTTAAGGCATGAAAATAGTATATCCATAACAAATTTTGAAGTACGTAAAAATTTGAAAAAATCCAACGTTGGCCCCATCACGTCATTGTTGCCCATGTCTAAGCCCTGTTTCCAGTACAATTCTGTAAAATTTGTTCTAGCACACACATCCCCATCTAGTATTGCAAGGGTTTTATGGTGTTGATTAAACAATCAACCAAAAGAGGGGCTTTATGGTCCATGCCTAGGGATTTAAGGAATCACAAATGCAATATGTGATATAACAATGGTCATTTCAAACACATTTGTAACATGAAGTATGCTTCTCATGATTATCCAAGATGGAATGCTCTAGGGTCAAACAACAAGGTACAAGATCATAGAAATTCCTTAGGGACACATACCCAGTCATTTTTATAGCATTGATTAAACAATGAACTAAAAGAGGTATTTTTCATCACTTCCTGAACTATGATTAATAACTATGACACATACATTGTATACAATGTAGAACCTAAAAGAAAAATGAATAAAGACTCATGAAAACTTAAAACACATGTGTCAACCCACTTGTGTACTTTGAAAGAAAATTAGGGTTTATGGTTTACATGATGAAATACCGATGATGGAAGAAAGTAAGTGTGTGAGTCAAATTTGAGTCCAAACCCTCCTCCGACATCATTAAGGAAGAATGCAATAGTCTATCCAAATTTTAGTGCATAAATAAACAATTTGAAAAATTTCAACGCTATCTCCATTCACAAGTCATTGTTGCCCATGTCTAGTCCCAATACAATATATTTTAGCTGTTTCTTTTAAAATTTGTTCGAAAGTACACACATCCCCACATATATTGCAAGGTATTATTTTTATGGTGTTGATTAAGCAATCAATCTAAAAATAGGGATTTATGGTCCATGCCTAGGGATTATGGAATCACAAATGCAATATGCATATAACAATGGTCATTTCCCAATGCATTTGTAACATAGTGGCTAGTAAGTCTTCGCCGTTTTCCAAGGAATGCTCTAGGGTCAAACGGCAAGGTACAAGATCATATAAATTTCCTTAGGGATGCATGGTCCATTCATCACAAGCAATTTATCATGTTGATTAAACAATGAACTAAAAGAGGGATTTTTCATCACAATATGACACACATACATTGTATATACAATGTAGAACCTCGAAAGAAAAATGAAGAAAAGATCAAGAAAACATAAAAACAGCGCCATACAAAATGAAATAAAATTAGGGTTTAATGTTTACAAGATGGATTGATGATGGAAACAAGTGGGTGTGTGAGTCAAATTTGAGTCCAAAAACCTCCCATACCATCAACACATGAATCTACTATAACCATGTCAAAATTCAGTGCATATAGAAACAATTTGAAAAATTTCAACTATCTCATTCACGTCATTGTTGCCTCTGTGTCTAGTCCTAGTACAATATCCTTGTAAAATTCGTTCATTGCTATCCCCGTGATATAGTACCAAGTAAGGAGTATTTATGATGTTGATTAAGAAATCAACTAAAAGAGGGATTTATGGTCCATGCCTAGAGATTTATGGAATCAAAAATGAAATATGTGATATAACAATACTACTAAATGGTTTCATGGTTTTCCTAAGGAATGCTGGTCAAACAACAAGGTACACCATCATAGAAATTTTACGGGGACGATGGTCCATTCATCAATACCATTTTATAGTGTTGGATTAAAAAATTAACAAGGATTTTTCATCACAACTATGACACACACATACATTGTATATACAATGTAGAACCTCAAATAAAATGAAGAAAGATCGATGAAAACTTAAAACTTGCATAAACCAATTTGTGTACTTGGGAACATATGTAAATTAGGGTTTATGGTTTTACATGATGAATTGATGATGGAAACAAGTGGTGTGTGAGTCAAATTTGAGTCCATAAACCCTCCCATATCATTAAGGCATGCAAATAGTCTAAGATCCATGTCAAATTTTAGTGCATACGTAAACAATTTGAAAAAAATTTCAACGCTATTCCATTCATTGTATGTCACTCATTGCCCATGTTCAGACCTAGTACAAATGCTTGTTTGTTGTTCAAAATTCATTGATAATACATGTTATCAGATCTAGTAATCAGATATTTGAGTCTAGAAACCCTTCCATATCATTAAGGAATGCAAACAATCTATCCATGTCAAAATTCAATGCATATAGAAAACATTTTGAACTAATTTCAACATGATGGGTCTCTATATCTATATTACCGCTTCCCACGTTATTGTTGAACTAGATTACATATGAGAATGAAGCTCCAGAAGGAAAATCAAGCCTACATATCGCTAAGGAAAATCAACCAATATTACCAAGAACTAGGAGTGATGTTTGTTCGAAACCTCCCCATATCGCCACATTGCCAATAATCGCTCATCCATGTCATCTGCACGATAATTTTAGTTATTAGGATGAATAACCTCGTGAAATGGATAGATGAAGGAGCAAAAAAGGTGGTGGTTTGAAGAATATTCTTTGTTACATGCCTATGTTAAGCTTTATTGGCCATGAGAATGGAATATTTTATAACATAGAATGAATAGAGCCCTGGACAAAGATTTGAAATCATTTGCAGAGAGGTGGAAGAACTAATTGAAGCTCGGAATCAGGAAGGGCTCTTTATAATAAGACGAGTAGCATCTCGCTATAAGTCTTCAGGAAAAATAATAAAATATTTGAATAACACAAATTCAAACCGCAGAACTCAAGTCCAAAGAAGTGTAGTTGAATATAGAAAAAGGAGAGGCATATTGTTTCAATGCAAAGCAAAACCAACAATATTTGATGTAGATACTGTTTCAAATTTGGATGGAAATCCCGCAAAAAATAGAGGCATAACAAACAATTTTATGATCTAAAATCATTTATTTTTTTTTGACGCATGAAATCCCCTGATGACATAACACCTGCCATCATTGGTAAGGAGATTTTTTTAAATTGATAAATCCGATTTCTGCAATTTCAATGGATTTGAATTGAAAATGCTCATAAAGGGTGATTTTTATATTTTTCAATGAAACCTAAGAACCTGGCATCCACGCCAACCATTACCAGAAAAATGTCTTATATTGTCTAATTAATGCCTTGTTTTGGACAGGTTTTGTAACAACGTGTTGCTTTGACAAAGATTGGGATTGATCATATTTTATTCAAACACAACAAAAATTTAAATTATGGTTGTCATTCATTGGCTTATACAAAAAATATAAAACATAAAATGAAAATTTAGTATGGCATACCTATACATCGCGGTATGATTAGGTACCAATGCCAGAGCCCTCTTGGTTCTCGAATAGTTCATAAATGGAAACTCGAAGGTGGAAGCTCTAACCATGCTACTACACATCACTCCCAATTTCCGCATACCTAATTTGAAATTATAAACAACATGTAACATATACTCTATTATACAAAATAAAAACATATAAAGATAATATAAAAGATATAAACACATACTTCTTCTTTTCAACAATTAAATATCATTCATCTTATTCTTCATCCAGCTCAACATCTGTATCAGGATCTGGTTCAGAATCGATATTGGTGAAAGGATCATTCATATCATCATCATCATCAACGTCATTTTCGCTAATATAGTTATCGATATCGTCAATGAGATCGTTGTCTCCTACATTTGGATGATCAACTTCTTCAACTTCTTCATCTGACACATCGACTACAACCACCTACTCCTAATCTGCATAATCATGATATTTTTCCTCGTTATTATCTTTATCCTTGGCTACATGATTATACTTTACTAGTCTTCCTCTTGGATCATATCTAACAATGTATGACCAACCTTGTTTAATAGGTACCTCTGAGTAAAATACTTGCTCACATTGACTTGGAAGAACATAAGGCTCTGTACCCGGTTCAAATGCCCTTGTATTAAACATGGTAAATCCATTATCATGCTCAATAACATTTCTTTCAAGATCACGTTCATGCATCCATATCCTGTACCATTTCACCTCAAACAAAACTATTTTAAAGGAATTAAAATCACACTCAATTATATCCTCCAAATGCCCATAGTACCTATTCTTAGTTTCTTTCGGATTTATGTCACTTCTAGACGAAATGTTGGTGACCTTAAACACTACAGTTATCCCACAATCCGAGGTTTTCATCTTATCATCCAACATTTTGATACGAAATTTACGACCATTACACAACATAACCTTGTGATGTTTCAATTGCAACATGGACAACAAGTAAAAAATACATTGCTAATTAATACACCTCATATAGGACTTAGAAAATATATATTTCAAAAATTAAACAAACCAATTAATACATTGAAAAATTGGGAAATAACTAGGAAAATGTGGGTAAACAATTTACTTGGCTGTTTATCTTTTAAACCAAAGGCTAAACCAACTTCCCTAGTTGACGTAAGATCAGGAAATTGATCTCGATGATGATGTGATGTTTTAATCATCTTACTCACCCCTTCCCATGATAACCTACCGAAGTATTCTTTAGTGTATTCTATCCAATGCTCCATCCAATCAAGGTTGTTTGCAATGTATAAATGTAAAGCATCCCACTCTCGAGAAACTATATGATAAATAACAATTTAACATCATTATTGTTAATAAAGGAATAGCTTAATATAGTTCAATATGCATGAATAAAAAATGTAAAAAATCAGTATGATAAAATAAAATTGGAAAAATAAATGTGTAATATATTAAATCTACGTCAACATCTAATAATTACCTTTCACAATCCTCATTTTACCTTTCCCCAATAGGACCTCCCCTTCAAATTTGTTAATGGAGTTGAGATGCCAAATGTGAGGCACATTCATATTTTCTGCTAATTTAGGTAGATATTGACTAATATACACCATGCATTGATATACCATATATCCCTCAAACATAGAACTCTTCGGACGTGCTCTTTGTCTAACAAAATCCTTCAATGACTTCAACTACCTCTCCACCATCCACATCGAACTTGTGTGTACTGGTCCACATAATTCAATCTCCTCAACTTGGTGTATGAGGTAGTGTTCTTGTGCATTGAAAAATGTTGGAGGTAGATACTGTTGCATTTGACACATTAGTCGGGGAATTTCTCTCTTCCAATACCTTATATCTTCTTTATGGATTTCTTTTGATGATAGCCACCTACAAATGTCGATGCAATAAAATAATATCAAGGCATACATAAATTTGCAGATAAAACATAATATGCGAATAAGTTCTGCTACAAATCACATAAGAAGTACATTTTCCTTATAAAAAATTACTTACCTCATGTATTTTCCAAGTACATAAATAATTTGTTTTATGTTGATGTCAAAGTTGTCTGGGAGAGATAAAGGTAGAACATATTGTAACAAAAGACAAATAATTATTATTTGTTTCCAAAAAATCCGTACCAATAAAGAAATATATTATAACCTACTAATTACCTTAATGAATGTATTCCAATCATGTGTTTTAACCCCACAAAAATCACCTTTTTTCGTTAAGATATTTTGTATGTTCGACAAAACCCCGTTAGAAACCTAATTTTTTGAATGACCTTTTTTACAATATTGCTCTGTTGTTCTGTCAATAACCAAGGATGACTAATATTATGTTCATGACCATCACCATTAGAATTAATAATAACACTTTGCAATGCGTAGCTTCTTGGATGTCACAACAAATCCTTCCAATTCTCTCTTTGTTAGTCCTTCCATCTAATATTCGCCACAACAATTCGGTTATGTTCTTCGCGATATGCATTGTATCAAACATATGAACTATTTGTAGGTGCTCGTAGTATGGCAACCTACTGAATTGCATCGGGTAACTTTTTATTCCTCGTGGAAGCCCATTCGTGCCTTAACGACATTCGTGAAACATCAACAAATTGAAATTAACGCTAATTAATCAAACAAAATGAAATTAATACTAATTAAATTAACCAAAGATTTATATAATATGTCATACATAAATAATTTGCATACCTTGACGATTTCTAATATATTCCAACTTCCATAGTCGAGGTGTCATTCTTCGTGGTTTTTCTCCATTCTCTTCTTTACCATTGAATTTTTCTTTGTTTGTAGTTCAATAACTATGGTTCTTAGGAAGAAAGTGCCTATACTCATCAAACACTTCCTTTCCTAAACTCCTTGAATGATGAAATTTTATCCTTGGACCACAAATTGGGCATGCAAATTTACCCTTTGTTTGAAGACCTACAAGATATACGAATTAATGTAGCGAATTAGAGTTACAATTTAAAATAATGCATGATATTTTCAATAAATATATATAATATTAAATCACAAAAGAAAGTAACAATATACCACAAAAATGTGTTAACCCGGGAGCATCATGAATTGTCCATGAT
>SNQJ01S0089934.1:0-14507 GCA_010110895.2 Picea sitchensis | reverse complement strand
ACATTCAAAAATAACAATGTTAAGATGAATGGAGTAGGCTTGGACTGACTACTCTAATATCAAATGATACATAATAGATATGATTTAGTAATAAAACCCATGAAAAATAGAAAAATAAAAATAAAATAATAATATCTTAGAACATATTTCTCACTTTATTCGCTTGGCCAAAGGCCTGTGAAGTTTGGGTGAAACTCCGAAACCTACACAAAGAACCTAGCAAGTAGAAATTCACACAAAACTTGCAAGAGAGAGAGAGAGAGAGAGAGAGAGAGAGAGAGAGAGAGAGAGAGATTTGTATTAACTGAATGGTAGAATGAGTAATAAATGCATTAAATACTCTACATGGACAAGCAAATTCACCATAGTAGTAATCATCTACCCCTTATCTGCCACCTAGTCCTAGTTAATTGTCCATGCAATCATAAATTAACTAATTCACACATGTCAAGGTGAGAGAAACAAATACATGCACATGATACATGACCTCCTAGCCACACGCATGTCAGATGCACCCTCCTGGTAAGAAAACCAAGGTGAACATGCAATTGTTGGTGATAAAAATGAGGTGGCCATGCATGAGTTGCCTCCACTAGTCTAACCTAAGTGTAATTGAGGAAATAATGAAGAGGGAAGGCACCCTATTTTGTAGGGAATATTCTCAGGAAATATTCTCATATATGGGTAGCTCCCTCAACCTTAGACTTGAAAATTTAGGAAAAATAATTTCTAGGTGAGTGTGTAATATCTCCAACACCCCCCTTGAACACTACTAGGGTGTAAATGAAGAATTAGTATCGGAAAAAAGACCATGTTAGGTACAAATTTTACAATGCAGATAATGAATGAACACTGAAAAAAGAGGAAAGAAGGAAAGCCACATCAAAAATGAAGAAGGAAAGAAATAAAACTACTAATAAACAGTGCCCTTCACTCCAAGATGGTCATGCAAAATGTGGAACTTATACTCAATGGAATTCTTGGTGAAGATGTTGAAAATCTATTTGGGGGATGGACAATACTCCAAATTGATGATCACATCATGAACCATCACTTTGATGTAATGCATATGGATCTTGATGTGTTTTTTTCGATTCCACTGTATTGGATCTCTATAAAATTTGAGCATGCTTTGGTTGTCACACTAGATGAAATTCAGATGATGGAACTATATACCAAGCTCAATGAGGAAGTTTTGAAGCCAAAGTTTCGGAATAGTGATGTTGACCACTCCTATATACTCGACCTCTTCTAATGATAAAGAAAGTGTTGACTAATTTTTACTTGAGCAACAGATGGGATCATAACCCAAACTAAGCACGTATCCATAGGTGGACTTATGATTTGTGTTATCGCCATCCCAATTAGAATATATGAACACCATGAGATCCAATGAAAAACTTACATCATAATGAATCCCATGATTGGTGGTACCCTAAACATATTTGAGGATGCACTTGGCCACCTTCCAGTGTAGCTCATGTGGCTCTTGCATGTATATGGAGATTTCCCCTAATGCATATGAGAGATTTGGTTGGGTGTGGGTGAGATACAAAAGGCTTACCACTAGTTTTTTATACAAGGTGTTGTCCACCAATTATGTATCCCCTCCATCCTCAATATGCACCCCAGATGAGAAGGGTGTGGCTACAGACTTGTAGTATATCATGTGGAATCTAACCAAGAGATCCATGGCATACTTAGTCTAAGACAACTTGATGCCTGAAGCATTCTGGCTGATCTCAAAAATAAGGAAAAATTGAATGACTCCATGTCTGTCATAGAGATCTTGTCATGCAAAATGTCTTTGACCACAATAATCATTGAGGTCGAGCTACCTGTGATCAAAATGTCATCTACATAGAGTACTAGGATCAACAAAGAGTGAATAGTCCTCATTGTATAGACATTTGGATCTGATTTACATATAACAAAATTATGATAAATCAAATAAGAATCCATCTTTGCATACCATGCTCTAGGTGCCTACTTGAGGCCATAGAGTGATTTTTTCAGTTGACATACTAGATATGAGTTCTTTAGGAACCCCTGAGGCTTATCCATGTAAATATCCTCTGATATATCTCTTTGAAGAAATGAATTATTCATGGTCATTTAGTGAAATTTCCACCCCCTAGTTGCTACAATGGCGAGGGCCAACTGAATGGAATCCATCTTTGCTACTAGAGAAAATATCTCATCATAGTCAATCCCATGAATATGTTGTAATCCTTTGGAAACCAATCTTTCCATTTATCTTCTCACCTATCTGTTTTCTTCCCTCTTGGTCCTGTAGACCCATCTGCATCTGAAAAGATTCCCATCTGAAGGAAACAAAACTAGATCCCAATTATGGTTCTTGAGGAGAGAGTTGTACTGCTTCTGCATAGCGTCTTCCCATAAGGGATTCCTTGCATCCTTTGCATAGGTTTGTGGGTCTACAGATAGAACCATATAGAATTGGATGGGAATCACTAGTTCTGTAGTTGTAAGTGCATGAGGAGGCTCCTCAATATGGGATCTCATCCTCCTCTGATCCGTTGGATCCCCCACAAGATCACTTGTTTCTTGTAAGGTGGAATCCGTTCACTTGGGTGTCTATTGTGTCTCATCATCTACATGCTCATCATATTTTGAATTTTATTTGGAACTCATATCTGAGGTCTAATATGAATGGGTGGACTCATCATCTCAGATGTATGGTACATGCATAAGTATAAAAGTATCTGCATGTGGATCCTATGGTGCATTCATGGAAATTTCCTCAAACTAAACATTGTGCTCAATGATGAGCTTGTCCATTGAGGTATCAATCAACCTATAGCCCTTCACACCCTAAGGATATCCAAAGAAGATGCATGTTGTGATTTGAGGATCTAATGCCTTCCTCTTTTCAGAGAGTACACAGGCCCATGCATGTGATCCAAATATTCATAAGTGGGTGACTTATGGTTTGATGTCGCTTCAGGCCTTAATAAGTGTCATTTCCTTCACATATCTGTGAGGATATATGTTTTATATGTAGTTAGAATAGTTAAGTGTTTCATCCCAAAGATTGGAGGTTAATGATTTTGCATGAAGCATGCAATTGTCCATCTCTTTGAGATATTGGTTCTTCCTCTCAGCTACCCTTTGTTGTTGCAGAGTGTAAGGAACTATGTGTTGTAGTTGTATGTCTACCTCATCACATAGATGTTTTACATCCCTATTTACATACTCCCCCCAATTATCCATGTGAATGGATTTTATATTCTTCCTGGAATATGTCTCTACATGCACTTTGAAGTCTTTGAGATGCTAAAAAACTTCAGACTTATTCTTGAGAAAATATACCCAAGTGTACCATGAGTAATCATCAATAAATTTGAGCACATACCTCACCTTGATGATGGTTGAATGAGGAAAATGAACCATGATATCACTATGGACAAGATCCGAGGGAGAGGAGGCCCTCCAAGCCTTCCCTTTCTCAGACTTCTCTTGAGGATGTTTTCCAAGAACACATCCTTAACAAACTCCTTTGGAAAAGTGTATGTCGGGAAAGCCTTTTACCATTCCTTATTTTTTGAGTTGTTGCATGTACCTGAAATTTAGATGACCAAATCTCTCATACCAGAGTCTACTATCATAATCAACATGAGTCAGTAGAAATGCAGAATCAAATTTAGCAATAAACACATAAAATGTGTACAATCAAGACTGGTGATTTAACTCACAACCAACAATCTTGGATTTTTAATGCATGCCATAAATGGTCATGGAATTAGGTGTGAATTCCACCCTTTTTATTTTTCCTAAATGTGATATTCGATAGATAGATATTATATTTACAGAGAGTTTCGAAACATGCAAGAAATTCTCAAAACTTCCATGTTCTATCTCTACTCTCCCTTGTCCAATGACCTCCACCAGAGTGTCATTACCCATGAGGATGGAAGGACCCATCCATGTAGTTAAAGAATATAATACATCATATGTGGATTCAATGTGATGGGATTCTCCTGAATCCAAGATCCATGCATCAAGAGAAGAATGAATAACAATCAAAGCATGAGAATTAACTTATTTTCTGGTGCTTTGTCTCCTGGATTCTTCTTGGCATTCTTGAGAATGCAGTCCCCAACATTTTTTTTTTCTGCTGAAGTATCTGCTCCATGAGGTATATTTTCTTCTTCATGCATGATGATTTAGGATGGTAGCCGCAATTACAGTAACTTCATTTTTTCTTCCCTTTATTTCACTTTCCACCTTTGGAGCTAGAGGAGTCATCAAGGGGTTTGGAATTGACTTCTGTCCTTTTCTCATAATGCGCCTTTCCCTTTCCTTTCTATTTGGAATTTTTATTGGATGTGTTGCTGATCTCATGCACAACAAGTGCATGCACCTTGGGACTCTTCATTGTTCCCATCTGGATGATCTTATCTTTCTCATGTGTTAGGGACTCAATGAATTTATTGTTGGCACACTTACTTATATTGAGAGGGGGGGTGAATCAATATAATATTACTTTTTCTTTTCTTTCAATATTTATCAATGTGTTTCTTTACCAACTATAATTGTTAATGATAAATACATAACCATACAATCCATAGTACAAAGAGATTTAACATGGAACTCCAAATGGGATAAAACCATAAAACATTTCTTTTATAAGATCATGTAGGCACCAACCTACTATTACAATGTTTGCAGGAACCAACCTGTAGGAGACACCAGTCCCCTTAGATGAGTACCAAATCAACACTTCCTATAGGAAACAACCTACAATTACAATGTTTGTAGGCACCAACTTGTAGAAGACACTAATCCCCTTAGTTGAGCACCAACTTAGCACTGCCTGTAGGCACCAACCTACAACTACAATATTTGCAGGTACCAACCTACAGGAGACACCAATCCCCTTAGTTGAGAACCAACTGAAAAATATGTATGCACCAACCTAATAGAGACACCAATATCCTCAAATATGTTAATAACATCAAATTTTCTCTTCCCTTCAAGACTTCACTTGCATAAAATTGTTGCTCTGTCTCTGTTATCACAACACATTCTTATTGTTGTCACAATACATTCCTTCGGTTCACAATTTTCTTGATTTCATAAGTTCCTTAGACATTACACCTCCTAGCCACCCTTAGACGATTACATTATCTTCTTTTCATTCTCTGGCATCCTTGGACCAAAGAGCCTTAGATCTTTTCTTCACACGATCAACAATCACTCACTCATATTTTTTCACACTCTTTTTCTACACTAATTTGTATTTGAGCATCATTATTTATATAGAGCATACACCCAAGGGTTTTTCCACAAATAATAATAAAAAAATTCTCATGAGGTTAGCTCTAGATCACTTGGATCTTCCTTAAAATTTCAAATCCATAAATCCTTTGAAACAGGTCCTAGCCTTCTTCTAATTTGCACGCTATCTTCTCATTGGACAAAGCATAAACCTTGACACTCAGAATCCATTGGACGTGGTCCCTTGAATCAATCGTGGACGTTGATCTATTCTCTACCCATCAAAACATACAACATAACCTTAACACTTAGCCATTGTTCGATCCGTCTTTGATCTAATATCGACTGTCAATTTTCTCATTGTCTAATACAACACACACACGACCTCATTCCTTAGCATTCATTAGATCTGGTTCTTGATCAATTCTCATCCATTGATCTCTTCTTAGCATATCAGGACCACCAGGGCTTGGAACACACATCATATCACTCAATAATCAGCAACCATCGAATCTTTCTTTGAATTAAATGTCCATCATTGTTCTTATTCAATGGATATCAAAATATATTATATAAGCCTCATCACTTTGTATCTGTCTGATCATTCCTTTAGATTTAATCTTGATTGTTGGTTTTTTTACTGTCCACCAAAAAAAACTATGCAACCACAATGCACAACCACCGTCTAATCGTCTTCTCAATTAAATCTCATATGTTGATCTCATTCATCGACCAATAGCACATGCAACATAGCTTCAACACTCAATGACCATCCGATCTAGAATCTAATTCAATCTCAGTTGTCGATCTATCAACATGATGGTTTACTTCATCATTTCTCCCATACATACTTCCGCGGCCTCCAAAATACACCTTCATATTCTGATGCACTTATTTTGCATCCATACTTAGAAAATTTTCAAATATTTCACCATGGGTCTAGGGAATTTGCATTTAACCTTCCACGACCTCTAGAATAGATGTTCATATTATACCACACTTATTTTGGACCCATACTTAGAAACTTTTCCAAGAATTTCATTTCGGGTCTAAGGCATTTTCCTGATTCACTTGTCTATATCTGCAACCCCATCCGTCCAACTGATTTTTCATACTTAGACAATTTCTTATAATTCATCGCACTCTGCGAGACACCTTCGTCCAACCGATTCATTCTTGATACTTAGTCCATTTTTGAAATTCTACTGCAGATCTGTGCTCCTTTCATTATTTCTTCACATACTCCTGATTCTTTATCACTCTGTGACAATCCACGTTTGTCTTGATACTTAGTAAATTTTTAAAAATATCATCGTAGGATACAATAAATTTATGATTCTTCTATACATACACCCAAATATGATTGTTTTGGTCCATTGTGTTGATGTTGTAAATGAGGTGGATTCCACGTGGACTTCTTCTACATGTATGTTGGATGACGTGACATCGATATGTGCCCTGACATGCAACATCTATAGAGATTCTTGTTATGGTACTAGAGGTACTAACATGGACTCCCTCTGATGTTTCACTCATATTAATAGACACGTGGTGTTGATGTGGCATCTAAGCTCACCCACCGCGTATCGGGCCCAATCCTTCGATCTTATTCATTAATCTTCAATTATCAACAATCATGATTTATCCAATTCTAGGTTCACTTTTTTCCACGAGAACAGTTAACTCTTTGCATAGGGTTTCTTTTCCATGCTCAGTTGGAGAATTCTTGAGCTTCATCTATGCCCTCAAACTTAAACTTTGGTTCCTCCATTGTTGTTCAAACCTACAATGGGGTTCGTCCATTTTTTTGTCACTCAAATTCTTTTTATTATTATGCAGTACCAAATATATTTCATGCACAATCACTTCATCTTCAGGGTAAACATAGGACTCTTTTGGAAAATCAACAGTGCATAGTTATATTCACGCCCATAGGCTCATCAATGCACATGGGCATCCTATGTTTGGTTCGACTTCCTTGGTCTGCTTCTTAATCCTCAATGAAAAAATATTATCAATTTGCAGAGATATTCATAATCTCCCTTTGTCTTTGACATTAATGACACATGGTCATCTTTGTGCATAGAGGCTCATCAACACAATGAACATCATTTGTCTAGTTAAACTTCCTTGGTTTGCTTCTTTAACCTCAATGACAAAATCTTAATAATTTGTAGAGACATTCATAATATCCCTCTATCTTTGAAATTAATGACATATATGACAGTCAATCTCCACCTTTATTTGACATTAATGACATCCATGATTGTCACAGTCATGTCTACCTTTGACATCAAACAAAATATAATTTCTAAAAATCTCCCCCTTTGTCATTGATGGCAATATTTAGTTATTTTGGTACTCCTCTGCTTCCTGCAAGTCTCTCTTTCTACAAATCCCCCCTTTATTTGTACTCTCCCCCTTTGACATCAATGGAAAAGGGATATCCCCCCCCGTTGAACTATACTCTTCATTTTCTACTCTACAACCAACAACCTTATTGTTTCCGCAGCTCCCCCTGAGCTTGTGATCCTCATGAGACTTTCATTAAATCCTTTCTTTTTATCTATAGGCTTCTTTATGGGAAAAAAAACAATATTCATCAATATCCTTTTGAAATAATTAGTCACTTCATACGCCCAACCAAAAATCCTTATATCGACATATTCAGGTATCAACAATACATATTTATTTCTCAATTTCCTTTTCTTCTAATTAATTGGAGTGCATAACAAAAGGAGTCATATCTCTAATTTATGTGATCAATTCTTTATGATTTTGGATCTTGCCTTCCTTTCTATTTTTTTTACCTTATACAACTTATCACTTCTCCATGTGCCTTGATTCTTCAAGTTGTTGTATTCCTTCATAGCTTCTAAAGGATCTTCCAACTTCTGATTTCATCATGCTAATCTATTTTTGCAAGCAACTCTGTATTCCTTCAGGCTCTTATCTTTCCCAAAAATCATAGCAAAATTATCAAGGGTTTCATATTCTTTACTTTATTTGGGAACATGGATCTTCTTCTTATTCATCTTTTCTAAGTATATTGATCTTAGTGGTTTATTCTTCTCCTATGTTTATCAATACACATTCTCTCTGAACCTTTGCATAGGCTTGTGTCTTGAGAGTCTTCCTCTTTTTCTTTACTTTGTGATATGACACTTTTCATTATAAATGGAACACATTATGGAACTCACTCTACCATACCTCCATGGATTATCCTTAAGCTTGATGTATACTTTACTTGGTTGATAAGCTTTGTATGATTGAATTCTCTCTTTGACATTTGATTTTTTGAATGATTAAATTAGTTGAAATAATTGTCGTCTTTCTCTTATCAACATTCTTTTCTCGTCATTTAAGACTAGTTCCTTTTCCTTCACAACAAATTCACTGCCAGCTTCATATTATTCTCCTACATGTCCCATTATTTTCAAAAGTATCTCCTTATCCTTTGAATTATCAACTTCTTCTTCCTTCTTCATCAAGTTCTCATCAGACATATTTTAGGATGTTGATTTTCTGCCTTGGTCCAATTGACATTAAGAGAAGCAACCCCATCTCTGCATGAAATCATTTGCATGGTCATACATTTTAGAAACTTTGGCCCACTGGTTATGTGACTTGAGCATTCATTTTGTTTTGGGAGTGCATTTTTCACTTACATGGATGTATTTTCTTCTTCTTCTTGTTTCCTCTTCCAAACTTTTGTAGTATATTTCTTTTGTTTGGTGATGACATTCTATTCTTTGTTTTGTGCATACCAAGCTAGTACATATTCTTCCTTATCTTCTTTTTATTGCTTTCCCTTCCATACCTTTTTGTATCCTTGTCTAGAAAATTATGTCACATTGCTTCTACAATCTCATGCTATCTGTCCATAGTTATTGCATTTGTAACATTCAACATTGTAATGTAGGGGAGAAAATGGTTTGTAGTTTCTATCAATAGGCTCATGACAATCTCTACTATTGATATCCTTATAATTATTGTGAAAGATTCTACTTATATTTCTCATATAATTATTTCCTCCATAAGCTCTGCAATCTATTTCCTTATGACCAAAATTTTTGCAAGAAAAACAATAGCCGAGAAAAATATTTTGGTACCTAGTTGTGAAGGGTATTCTTGATGAGCAATTATTATGAACTTGTCCTTATCGTCCTTGAGTGAATGATCAATCTCCTGTCGGATATGAT
This sequence comes from Picea sitchensis, assembly GCA_010110895.2. NCBI lineage: Eukaryota > Viridiplantae > Streptophyta > Pinopsida > Pinales > Pinaceae > Picea > Picea sitchensis. The sequence continues at coordinate 5,064 of SNQJ01S0089934.1, read as the reverse complement.
TTCTTTCTTTGCTATTGGAATCTTTACGAACATTTGCATAGCTTTCAGGATTCTCAAATTTCTTTTCTGGTGACTTAGAGCTTGTATCTTCTTTAGGGGTTTTCTGATTGTAGTCATAACCAAGACATGTATTGGTGGATGGTGACCCTTGACAATTGAGAATATTATCTAGAATCACAATACTCTTTTCAAAATTTAATTTTGTATTTAGTTGGGTGACTCTCTCTTTTAATTTTTTTCTTAGAGAGGTAATTTTTTCTTCAAGATTCTCCCAACGTTGTTACTTTTATTTTAGTTGTCTTTCTATCAATTCATTTATTACTTCTACTTCTTCAATTTGCACCTTAATTATTTTTTCCTTTTCTTCAAGGATTTGCAATAACTACTCCTTCAGTAACATATTTTGTTTTCTGAGCTTTGTGATTTCATTTTGATCACAAGTAAGTTTCCTTTCAGGATCAGCCTTCTCATCTTCATATATTTTCAATTCCTTTTTCAACTTTCTATTCTTTTATTTGAGTCTGTCTATTTCTTCTAAGGAACAAATGAGTTATGCTTCTAGATCCTCTTCCACTTCAATCCTAGGATTTCCTTCTCCTCTTGAATTTATGATTTTATTTTCTGGTTCATCAGATTGTATTTCTAGGTTCGTGAAGATAATCTCTTATGTTTCACTATCACTGTCATTAGAAGATTTGTTTTCCTCATTGGTATATAGAGTCTTGTCATTCTTGTAATTTTTGAGTATGGAGTCTTCTTTTGCATAAGGACATTTAGCTACAAACTGTCCTACTTCTCCACAATAAATACAATTAAAAAGAGGCTTACCTTTGCATTTGCCCGATCCTCTCTTGGGCTTCTTGGAAAAGTATGTTTCTTCAACATTTAATTCACTATATGAGTTGTCACTTGTTTTTTATTCTTATGTTCTTGTCTTATTTTATGCTTTGAGGTATACTTCCTTTTGTGACGGGTTATCTTTTTCGGTATCTGACTTTTGATTGTCTTCATATTCTTGATCAACATAATTTGTTTCTATGGCCATGAGGAGAGATTCCTTTGTGTAAATATCTTGTAGCTTCTCCCAAATCTCTTTACTTGATGCACACTATCCCACTTTGAATTTCTATGAATTAGATAAGCGACTCAAAATGACATTCAATGCTATTGAATTATTTTCACTTTACTCCTTTGTAGTTGCATGTTTTGGTGGATTTTTTGAGGGTGTGTAACTAGTGACAACCGATTTTCAAACATCATATCCCAGTGTCTGCAGATATGTATCCATTATTATGTTCCATAATACATAGCTTGTTCCATCAAACAAGGGAGATTTGTTTGTGGATAATATTTCATTTTTATCCATTTTTGCTGCAGGGATTCACCTTCCAGTGGTTAGACTATTTCTGAAGGAATCCTCTCTGATTCCTATTGTTGGCACACTTACTTATACTGAGAGGGAGAGACAATAACGAGAGAAACAAATGAATGAATTGTATTAACATAATGGTATAATGAGTAATAAATACATGAAATACTCTACATGGATAAGTAAATGTGTCATAGTAGTGATATAGAGAGATCTGGACACTCACTAATTGAAACCAAAGTAATATACCACCTAGTCCTATTTAACTGTCCATGCAATCATTATTTAATTAAGTTACATGTGTGGAGGTGAGAGAAACACATGATATGAACCTTCTTGGCCGCATGCATGTGATATGCGCCCTCTTGGTGAGAAAACCAAGGTGAAAATGCAACTACTGGTGATAAAACCGAGGTTGTCATGCATGAGTTTCCTCCAGTAGTCTAACATAAGTGTAATTGAGTCAGAACTGAAGAGGGGAGATGCCCTATTTTATAGGAGGAACCCTATTTTGTAAGGAATATTCTCAAGAGAGAATATTCTCATCTATGGATAACACCCTCAACATTAGACTAGCAAACTTAGGAAAAAGAATTACTAGGTGAGTGTGTAATATCTTCAACAAGGCATTTTTATATTTTTACAATGGGTCCATAACTAATTACTTAACTATTTTCACACTATCCAATACTGAAATAAATACTAAAATATGCACATAACTCAAAGGCTAAAAGAAATGATAAACAATGCAAATGCACTCAGCAGGAGGGGTGAAAGAATGCAACTAACTATCAATGAATGCAATTGTAGATATAAGAATGCATCCTCAAGGGAGGAGAATTGCTAGTGATACATCCTTCTTGGTAGGTGCACCCTTGTGTTCTATATCACCGCTATACCATCAATTAATTACTTTCTAATTTTTAAAATAAGATTCGAAAAGAAAAAAAATTACTTTTTTTTTGAAAGGAAAGTTCTGTTAATACACATTTTTATTTTTTACCACTCATTGGTTATCCAAAATGATATCCATAACCAATCCCCTAAGAATACACTAATATGGTGATTTTTTTTCTTGGTAACATCGAATCATGCAACCTTTCATGATATTTTTCTTGGTAACATTTAATTACACAACTAAAAGGAAGCAGAGATGTGAAATACACTTCTTACACTAATTAATGAGAGAAGAATGTGTAGAAATTAAGTAAACAATCACAATAATAATAAAAAAAAACATTAAACAATGATTTCCTGGGGAAATCCCTTCCAAGAGAGTATTTGCACTCTCAATAAGAGTGTTCAACAATGCGATTTTGGACTACATTGTCCACCCAAGACTATATGAGCCAATAAGCCAACCCTTGAGGCCTATCCCATGAGGCATATCATAATGAAGTATCCCAATCCATTAAATAGACTTCATCATATGAAATACCATGAGAAAATACCGAGTTAATTAATACCATGGGCCCATAAGCCATCAATGGTAAATCCATCAAGACCTAGTCATGATTAACTTAACAATCCCACCCCCTAAACTTTACTTGGGATAACTACCTACACCCTTCAAATTTTATTAAGCAGGTTTCTAAGAATCCAACATGCCCCCTATCACCTAAGTCTACATATAGACTTTACACTGGTGAACCATCAAACCAAGGGTATGGATGCCTAAATAGGTCTTACAACAATATTCCCATTTACATATGTGATAAAATCCAATTCCATAAAATACTTAAAATTGTATGTCAAGCATGCGATGATATGAAACATTAACCTGATTCATTGTCAACATCCTTCCTGCTCCAAATGTAATTTGCAAACACCAAGTACTTCTCAATCAAGTAATTATCTCACCACTATATGACTGAGCAACTGATGCAAGAAACATCTACTTGCTTCTTTAAGCACATCCCTCTCTACTCCAAATACAGTGAACCAAATCAAGCACTCAATAGGTCTAGGAATCCAAGTGGTAGACCTATCCATCTCCCCACAAATGCATGCTTCTCCATGCATGTTGTAGTCCAAAGACACATGTTTCAAGATCGCTCTCCATTTCAAGTTTTGTAGTGCTTGTCATTTTCTTGTAACAATTTTCCATTCTACAAAAGCACCCACTCAAACCAAGATTAGATCAAAATACTTTGTCCCTCATACCTTGGATTTGAGGTGATTAGTCTCTTATACAGAATGAAAGGAGGAAAAGGTGTAAAATATGCTTCCTATACTAATGAATGAGAGAAAAATGTGAAAAAATTAAATAAACAAAGTTACAATAATATGTTCGACAACACATGTATTCCAACAGAGGACGAACACCTTCAGTAACCACTCACATAACCAGATCAAAGATCAACACACCGATGTTTTCACGTGGTAAAACCCCTACGGGGAAACATCCACGGCCCCAACCAACGTGGCCACTTGGAGCAGTTTATTAATGCAAAGAAAAAGATTACAAAGATTTTACAAGAGAGTTTCTCACAATCAATCATCAGCAAATGACCCTCCATGCTCTTTAAATAGAGATCATGGAGCAATTGGGTGTTAAGCCATGGATCAATGGCCATTAAGATCGAGGAGAGTATGAACCGTTGGATCACTCTATGCCGGGAACATATCGTGATCGTCGGATTTCCTAACTACAAATGCATACTAATTCATACTAAAGAAACACACTAGAAAACACACTTTTATCTAACGACACAATAGACTAGGTAGATCTTAACTAACTCCTAAGTGTCTAAATATCCTAACATCCCCCCTTAAGAACAAATTGGGATATGATTGAAGGATTTACAATAGTGACACAATAGGAGAAGGAAGGAGGCATTAGAGCCTATCCCCCCTTAATGACAACTTTCTAAACTCCTAACATAGATCGAAGTTTGGAAAACTTTGCTTCTGTAAGAGACATTGTGAAAATGTCTGCAACTTGATCTTTTGTAGGGAAAAAGAGCACTTCAATAACGTGATCATGAATTAGCTTTCTAATGAAGTGCATGTGTAGCTCGATGTGTTTGCTACACTGATGTTGATCCGGGTCTTTGGCGAGCTTGATGGCACTCTGATTGTCACACCAAAGGCTGGTCAGATGCTGGTGCTAGAATCCAAACTCTGAAAGGATCTGTCGAAGCCACATGGCTTCCTGACTTGTATTTACCGTTGCTCGGTACTCTTCTTCTACTGAAGAAAGTGAAATAGCCTGTTGTTTCTTACAGTCCCAAGTGATAGGTCCTGAACCAAGGCTGAAAACATAACCTATAGTAGACTTCCGATCATCAGGGTCGCTGACCCAATCTGAATCAGAGAAACCAACCAATAAAGGAGTCCCCCCTGAACTGTAATGTATCCCAAACTGAACTGTACCGTGAACATAGCAAAGTATCATTTTAGCTTCTTTCCAATGGCTTTCATGGGGTGTTTTCATATATTGGGCAACAAGACCAACAACAAAGGAAAGATCAAGACATGTATGAGTCAAGTATAAGAGGCTACCAACTAGCTGACGTTACAGGGTGGCATCAACTTCAGGAGAAGGATAGGTGGAAAAAAGCTTGACTCCAGACTGGAAGGGAGAAGGGGTTGGTTTACAATCATCCATGTGAAAGCGACGAAGAAGGTTACAAGCATACTTAGACTGGGAAAGAAAAATTCCTTCATTGGTTTGCAAAACTTGGAGGCCAAGG
>SNQJ01S0089932.1:70018-82495 GCA_010110895.2 Picea sitchensis | reverse complement strand
TGTTGTGCCTTCAATAGTTAAAGTTCCCACTCTAAATTCCGAACTTTCAATAAATCCAAGTGCATCTGAAACTTCTTCCTTTGTAAGTGTGTCAATACCAATCTCCATCCTCAAACTCGTCTTTATTCTCTCCAAATATGCTTTATGCTTGTATTTGTTGTTGTTGTCTCGAATCATTTGTCTTATCTCTACATGCAATTCTTGCATGATTATTGTAATTTATTCACCATTTGCATCCTTTATCTCATGCTCTCTCAAATTCCAAAATTTATAAACTTTCCTGAGATGTATTTCATTCACAATCTGGCATGTATATTTTAGGCTTGTGCTTTTGGTTGGTGAATTATTACAAGCAATTTCTATTTGCACAAATACTTGATTCCTTTCTTTGGAATGCTTCTCAGTTAGGCTTCTCAAGACATTATCCAATCTTATGTTAACCACCTCTATTTGTTCGTTAACTTGAAAGTGGTAAACTAACCCGAGATTGATATTGGTTTCCAACTTTGTCAAAAAAAAAAAATGATCAACATCTGTCACTTTTGATTAAAGAAATTCTCCCAGATCCCAAATTATGCTTGCTTCATGTAGGTCTACTTTGCTTTCACATGTATATCCACCTTGCGGCTTGAATTCTCTTTGAATATCAATCATCTTTGTAATTTATTTGATTACACCTGCACATGAAACAAACATATTAAAGAAAACAATTTATTCTTCATGCTCTTTACTCCATTCTTCTGCATTGCTACATCTTTTGATGTTCTCACATTCTCTATGGACTTCAAGATGTCCATTCTCATCCCTTTCTTTCTTTAATCTTTTTTCTTCAAGCATCTTGTTTCTAAGATCATTCTCAAGAAACGTTTCACGTTCTTGATCTGTAAAATCTATAAATACAACAAGTTATTTGGTATTTTGCTCCATATTCTCTATTTTAGCTTATATTCCTTGTACAACCATGCATATTATTGTTCTCAATTATTTCATACACATATATTGAAATAGGAAATCATTTTTACAACTTTGGAATGCTTCTTCTATTGCTTTCCTCTCATATATTCAAAATTCAATAAAAAATTGTTTTAGTCTAGATTTCCATGCATTCCCCCTATTAGTGGTTGACAATGAAGAGTCATTAAAACTCTTCTACCTTCAATTTGTCTCCTCCCATGTATTTTTACAATACACAAATACAATTTTTTTTCCCAACTCATCAATTTTCCAGTATCTCAAACAAACATTGTTCAAAAATTCTTTCATCTTCATAGGATACTAGTTTCTTACCAAATAAGAAATCATGCAACAAACATCTCATACCTTAAAACTGATTGCTTAATCCATATCCTTGTAAATTCTCCTTCAAATTTATAATCATGAAGTAATGATCAATCAAACTATGATTTTGGTTTATCATTGCTTCAACTTTGTTGTTATTCAAAGACTTTCTTCTCACTTCTATCTCGTATTTGATATGGTCTTCTTGGTCTTCAAGCTTCATACTTGCATAATCATCCTTTCCATAATATATTGAAAAGAAGAATTTATACCACATATTCCATTTTAAATTTCATGTGTTTCATTCTTGAACTGGTATTCTTCTTCCGTATGAATTTTCACAGTTCCTTCAAGCCTAAATAATCCTTGAAATAATCCTTAGCTTCATAGTGTTTGAAATAATCCTTAGCTTCTTCAAACAATTACGACCACCACAACCCAATGCACAACCATTTTTGTGTAGTTTCCTTCCATATGTTATGCCCATCGAAAATGCCTTCATATGCCTCGTATAGTACCATATTGCATTCATCCTCCAACATGCATCGGCATTGAGTTTGTGTAAATGTCCCGCAATCAATGCTCCAAGTCACCAATTGTCAGTGTGTTGCACGCACACAACAACCTCCCAATTTTATTGTCTTAGCGTCTCTCCAAGATAATAAATTGGGTCCCCTTCCAATTCTTCCTACTAGGGCCCTCACACCCTCTCTCTCATGTAAATGACCAATCCCGAGTTTTCCTCACACTCTCCCTACTTTACCATTCTCAGTTTCTCCTCAGATCACTTCGACCCATCGATTCACACTCCAGCGAGTTCCCTATTCATGTTTCAATACATAGCATACCGATGAACACATTCTTTCTTACCTCCACATTGGCGCCAGAGTATTTTATTCACCAACACATAAGTCACATCCTTCGAACTTGACTGACGCACAGGTGCGCTTCCGCTAAACCTCACTACACACGTTCTTATCACCGGCAAAGTGCGTGTGATCAACACTGACACGTCGGTAGTGTCTTTTATCACACAAGTTGTAGGTTGGGAAAAGCCTGACCCAACCACTAAATGGAGACAACTTTGAGAACACCTACCCACTGTCACCTTAGGCAAGTATTCTCGTCACTTTAGAGATGATAGGATCACATGAAGGGGGGAATCTCGATGATCCTAGGGGGAAATGAGATGGAAAGTGTGATGTATGAATGGATGCCCCTATAGGTCAAGTTTCTATGTGTGGAGAAGGGATAGAATAAGGTCTTGGCGGTAGCCAAGGTTGCCAAGAAGTAGTATATCTTACCAATGTTGATTGTACATGCCCGAGTCACAAGGAAAATGAAGATACAAGCCCAAATATATGACAGACCAACAAGTTAGGATTGTTGTCCCTAATTGCAGAAGTTAGTAGCAATATATATCAGCAATGAAATGGCACAATTAGCTACTGAAACAAGTGTTAGAAATAAAGTAAATGATGTAAAAGATAAATTAGCAAAATAAAGTGAAACTCAAGATTAAAGGAGCAAGATACTAGCACAAAATGCAAGGTTGTAGTAAATACTTTCTACAGAGATAATAATCATCCTTATGGTTGTAACAAATGAATTATTACAGCAAGATATTCAACCATCAAAACTTGCCAAAAGTCTACCAAAAAATGTGTTATGATCACTAGATTATGTGGGCAAAAACTTAGCAAATTTCAGCGGTTGAATTGAGAGTTATTGGAGATCAAGAGACTAGGGTTTATGTAGCCGTAATGGTTGAATATGTAAGTTTATTACAACAACAAGAAATACCCCTTTAGAGGGGATTCCCTAGTGGCTAAGAGGTGCGCTAGGCACAAGGAACAAAACCCAAATTGCAGAAAATTGAAATGGAAAAAATTCATGTTTCCCAATAACAATATTAACTTAACGAGAACTATGACCTCAAAACGATAACTCTAGCCCTTAAAACCCACATTTTTGCATAAAAAACCACAAAATTAACCCTCAACTCAAAAAATGGTGCTACCTGTAGCACCCTTTTTTTTTTAGGTTAAAATTACAACTTTTTTTCAAGCATGGCCTAAAAAATGTGTATAGTTGCTTATAAAAGCCTTAAAATCAACACCTAAATCAAAGAATGGTGCTACTGATAGAAAAATGTTGTTGTTTTTTTTTTTCCCCTAAATGTTAAAATTATACCTTATTTCAAACCTTTCCTAGTGCAACAAGTACCATTGCAACCAAAACCTAAAAATTAACACATTTTTTAAAGTGGTGTAAAAAATTATCTCTGCTATAAACCAAATCATAAAATCAACCCTTAAATATTTACTTTTTTAATGTTAATTTATCACACCAACCACAAGATAATACATAATAGCAGGAAAATATCACCATTTCAGATGTCAACATTCAACATAACTTTGAAATATTTCTTTATTTTAAATAAACAAGTCTATACAAATTACATTTAATGAAACATAAATTATTTCTTTACATTGTCCATATTCAAAATAGAAGAGCTAAGAAATTTTGTTATATATTCTCCATAATAAAAACATAAAAATGATTCATAACGTCATGTAAGATCAAATGTAACTAAAAATACTCATTTATAGTTACCATACAAACATCATATTGATAAAAAAAAATACATAAAATGTTTCATACACTTAATCAAATTCATCCATGGATTTTGACACACCATCGTAATCTACATCGTCTTCAGATGAATGACTGGATGAAAATGTAGATGATCCATATTCTTATCTATTATAAATGAGTGCACCATCTGAGTCTACATGTATGCACAACATTTCAAATGTCAAAATCCTCTTTGATTTATGACTAGGTTCAACAGAATCTCATCTTGCACTTATTTCTTGTGGCAGCAACCTCTTGATAATATCTATGGTCCTAGAGCAAAGAGTTCCTCTCTTTGTCAAATTGAAGTCATAGATAAGTATGTCAACATCCTCTAATTTTAAGAGGTTAGTGCGACGACGAGTTATAATTTGACCGTTTATTTTTCTCTTTCTGTTGTTTTATTCCTCAACCATCATTTCTTGCTTGTACACACCATTGAATGGGTGTGTACTTGTTGCATACCAATGCACTTCAACTCCTATAACATCTTCATTTTCTTTATTGATCTGTATAAACTTTGCAATCTAGAATGGATAACCATGTGAATCTTCAGTCGCTAAGACTGCAATGATGAAACCCTCCTTAATATCTTGTGTTGAACCCCTATAAAGATCTTCCATGTCTTCACGTTGTTCACGTGATCTTCTATAACTAATATACATTTCTCTTTCCTCTACCTGTGAAAACTCAATAGCATCTTGAGATTCCTGTTGTTCAACAACGTTTCTTTCTTCAAATTCATTTGACCTATTTTGTGGCCAAATAAATAGAGTCTTCAAAAATGTATTTTCATTTGTTGAGTTTGAAATTCTGTCACTTTGATCATTGAAAAAAGACTCCCACCAAACAGAATCAACAACATCAAAGTACTCATATGTATCTTTAATTGACTTTTTTATTTTTTCCAAGCATTCAGAATAATCTACATCTCTATTACACCTTCATGCATTATGGATTTCAGCAACTGATTGTATTAACATTAGCTTTGATGCAAATATTTGATGATCTGGAATGAACTTCAAAAATGTCAAACCTGATGAAAGCCCCATTCTACGTAGTTGAATACTTCTTGCCCCATATTGTAACATCTCGCTCTTGTGAGCACAGGTTATTGACTTATTCTTTGAGGACACTTGTGTGCAAGTGATCCGGTTACAGTACATGGTTAGTTGTTTCGCTTATGGATTCTTATAATGGTGTTGATGGATTATGATTTAATGTTATTTGATATATGCATATTGACATATGTTATTGATGAGTTTCCTTGAGTGTGGACACTTAACAGATTGTGGATGTCGATGGCATCGATGAACCTCCTTGGACTCTTGATTGAGTCAGGGAGTGGATTGTATTGATTTGAGTATTTCCTTTATGCATATGTGACATATGATCAATTATAGTATGGTTTTGTATATGGAACATTGACATTGTTCCTTTGATGGATGTAGGCTGAAAATTGACTACTAATCTGACTCACATAAGGAGTAAAGGGGCCATGCACATAGACCAAATATTGAGGGAGAGGTGTGGCAGCGTCCCTGTCATAGCCTACTAGCACTCCCGCCATGGCTCGAATTGTAGGTTAATGATTACCTAGTTTGAGAGGTCCATGATGTCGTGAGGGCAGACTAAGTCAGTTGCTCATGAAGATTTCTAAGGGGCATTATTCCTTAGAATCCCTTGGTCTATCACAAGGTCACTCGAATGGAGTGTTGACTCCAAGGGTTGGACAACCACCAAAACCAGTCAAAGGCGAGTGGCACCCTTGGAGCACGAAGTGCGTCTTGAAGGGCACGTCGTGTAAATAAAATTAAGTCAATGAATCTAGGTGGCCTAGAAAACCTTGAGCGAATAATTAACCTTGTAAAGTATTTAAGCATTGTCGGATTTAATTAATTAATTAAGGATTGAAATTATTAATTGTAAATCCCAAGTGAAAGTTTAAGCCTAAGTCCAAGTTTGGTAAGAAGTCTAAAACTAAATTATAAATTAAAAAAAAAAAAGGAATGAAGTAAAACAAGTTAAGAATTAAAAAGGGGGGTAAATTACATTTAAAGATTGACATAACGCACATGTGCAAGAAAATGTAAAAAGGGGTTTTTAAAATAAGAAATAAATAAACATGAAAGAATGTGTCTGCATAGAAGGGTATCTAGAGTCTAGTTATCACTAGTCTAACTAGAGACAAATAATATTTTAACTCAACTCAGAATTAGTAAGGTGTCAGTCATTAAATGGGAAATGGAGAATAAAGAGACAAATAGGAGTGATTTAAGGAGCACTTTTAGGAAGGGTGAGGGAAATTGACATTAATTAAATAAAATGTGGAATTACTTGTGCAACTTGGGGATATGGTGACAAGTGTATGGGCGAAATAAATTCTAAATTATTAATTAAAAAGAAAATTAATTGTGCAAGTGGGGAATGTGTCACTAAGGAAACTCTTATAAAGAAAATGGTCTAGAGAGTTGGGGGAATCACATTGGTTATGGGTAAAGTTATGCTACATAATTTTTTACTGGTTTTACTTGTAAGAGTTGGGATACCCAGCTTGAGAGAGAGTGGTGGCTCTACCTTGCGAGGTGAGCCTTTGCAGCTCAGGGGTCTAAGGGGGAAGAAGAGTACCCCTAGTGTTGGCTGGGAGGCACAGATGAAGTCTCAACGATTAGCAAGCAAAAAATAGGAAGGAGTGTCATCGCGGAAGAACATATTTGATTCGTCGTCATCTGTTACGGTACTCTCATTGTGAATGGAATTTGTGTTAAATTTACTTTCATAATAGTGGTTCTATAATTTCACCATAATCTGTTATTGTAACTATGAAATGAATTAGCAAGCTCCTTGATAGTTCTTGAGTCCAATAAGTTAGATTGATCTTTGTTTTCCCTTAAATTATTGGAATTGAATAATGGTTGTTATTAGATGTATATATATGTACTAATTACGAATTTATAAGGTCATTGCCATTGAATGGCATACAAGAATGTTTAAATTGATTTTCATTTCAATGATAGCTTGATGCAGTGAATGTTTCCTGTATGGTATGTCTAGAAGAATATTGCATTATAGTGTGGTGCTTGGGAAAATCTTGAAGAAATAATAACCCTTGCGTCCACGGATTGGAGTTGATCTCTGAGATTTAAAACTTTGTTACAGCGTTGTGGGGTTTTTAATGTTAATATTTTGTTTTTCATTCGTTGATTGAATCAGTAAAAAGTGCAAAAATATTTCCTTAATGACTGATCTTAATTTTATTTTCCTTTTGAGATCGCATCTTCGTACCTACCCCATTGGTTCATATGCTTGGTCTCGATATGGAATTGGGTGGAATGCTACGGGCTACGGGTAATAATCGAGGCCCTTGGCCCTTACTTATGTAATCCTCCCGACATAATCTGCATGGTTAAACAGAGGCTTAGTGTAATCACCCTCGAGATTTTGGAGTATATACAGTTGAAATGATCAGTTGTTAGGTAAGATCCAATAGAAGGCGTGTAGCCCCAACCAATCTGTTCCTCCTTATGATCCCATAATATTGGTGATTGATGGGCATTAGGCAATGATTGGGTGGGGTTTGTTGGACCTTGCCTCGACGTTGGATGGGTGCTACCTGATCTTGTTCAGATCTGTGGCTTCCCTTATGTGATCTACTCTGTTCTGGTTTGGTCCTCTTGAGGAGATACATGCATAGGAGGTAGAAGGCATACATCACCAAATGTATGTCTCCCTGGATCCCTACATTTACCAGACACTACCTACCGTTGATCCGACATAATAATTGAATGAAGGAGTCTCTCTCCCTCTAAAGCTTAAGAAAAATGAATCATGACTCTTTAAATCGTTCCACTCTAGTTAGAATGTGAGATATCCCTATCTATCCCATTATTATTACTATGATCGTCGTTGGACCCTAGTAAGAACTTAAACTGGAACAATAACTCTACATTTTGGACTAAGTAAGCACTCAGGGCGAATGAATTCAATTGCATGAGGTTGGGGCTTGGGATAGTAAACTACATGTAATTGAACAGTAGTGCATCCATAGGTAGGTATTAAGCACTTTACCTAGCTTTTCTTTCCCAAACTTACCAGCAGTAAATTATATCCTCAGCATGAACAATATCTCTCCTCTAGGTTGTAACACTCTCTGAAGTTCGTGAGTTTGTAGCGCAGCCAGGCAAGCAATGTTCTAGAAGGAACTCCTTCCAAAGACTGCCAATTTCCTTGAGGAGTACACCTACAGCATCAAAATCCACCAAAAAGGCACAAAACTATACACTTTGTTCAAAAATTAAAGTGCGCAAATTCACCAAAGGAAGCGCATGCACTGTGCACAGAATGCGTGAGCCAACATAGCCCTAATCGCGCATTGTGCACAGAATGCGCGACTGTCTACAAAAAAAGCCGCGTACTTCACATGAATGACGCATTTATGAATCTTTTCAGCCTCTCAACCACTTCCAGTCCGACCCCCAACATGATTTGACACTCAGATCTGAGTGAAATCTAGCTTGGAGGCCGGTCAAGGGCTAGGAAGTGCCCTAAAAGGCCCCATGTTCACACTATGAACCATTTGTATCTTTCCATGAATGGAAACTATAAATATGTGCCATGGGTGTGCTAGAAGGCGTGTAGCCCCGACCAATCTATTCCTCCTTATGGTCCCTTAAGATTGGTGATTGATAGGCATTAGGCAATGCTTGGGTGGGGTTTGTTGGACCTTGACTCAGCGTTGGATGGGTGCTACCTGAGCTTGTTTGGATATGTGGCTTCCCTTATGTGATCTTCTATGTTCCAAGCTGGTCCTCTTAAGGAGATACATGCATAGGAGGTAGAAGGTGGACATCACCAAATGTATGTCACCCTGGCACCCTACATTTACTAGACACTGCCTACCATTGATCTGACAGAATAACAGAACGAAGGAGTCTCTCTCCCTTCGAAGCTTAAGAAAAATGAATCACGACTCTTTAAATCGTTCCAGGCTGGATGGAAAGTGAGCTATCCCTATCTATCCCATTATTACTACTATGACTGTCGTTGGACCCTAGTAAGAACTTAAATTGGAACAATAACTCTACATCTTGGGCTAGGCAAGCGCTCAGGGCGAATGAATTCAATTGCATGAGGTTGGGGCTTGGGATAGTAAACTACATGTAATTGAACATTAGTACATCCATAGGTAGGTATTAAGCAGTTTACCCATATTTTCTTACCCAGCCTTACTAGCAGTGAATTGTATCCCCAGCATGAACAATATCTCTCCTCTAGGTTGTAACACTCTCTGAAGTTCATGAGGTTGTAGCGCAGCCAGGCAAGCATCATTCTGGAAGGAACTCCTTCCAAAGTCTGCCAATTTCTTTGAGGAGTTATGCGTGCTTGCATGTCACATTGGGCGGATTCCTCCTTTAAGTTTTTCTTGGCCATCATTATAGTTATAACTAACTCGATATTTTCGAAATACTGATAAAAAAGCAGCGGATAGAAGGTGATGTTTTCCAAATTTTAGGGTTACCCACTATCGACGTATTTACATAGAAGCTCTAGATCTCTGTGTTTTGGGATGCGAGTTTTTATCTTTACCCTTATTATTCTACCTTAACAAATTAAAGTGGAATGATTCCTTATCTTCCTACCTTTCTTGATGGATCTATCATTGTAGCATCAAACCCTCTTGAATGGTTTAAGAAGATTGGTCTTCTTGGGTTTTTATAAAGGTATAGGTATGTTAGTCTATGGACTCCCTTTTTGCTTAAACATGGTTGACCTTCTTTAAAATCTTATACTTGGATGTGTAGAATGGTATTGAAGTTTGTTAGTGTTTAATCACTTGATCTTGGGTTCCTTAAAAAGGAATACAAGGCAACTTTAAATTTATCAATTGTTTATTTGTTAATCCTCTTAGCCTAGTAATTAGATATGAAAATTGTATTGAATTCTTGTTGTTTTCTTACAGAGATTTGATCTTCTTATAGGTTCTTACATTATACATGTAATGAACCCTTGTTACCCTTTTTATTTATTAAAGGTCATTTCATAATATAAAAATGTGTAGCCAAGCTGCATGATCATTTTACCTTATGAAGACGCTTGAAGCTCTGGATAATTGAAGATAGACTATAATGAATCTGACCTGACCAATTATTATTGATTATTAGAATTAGTTCTCTTCTGACACTAAGATTATATTGCTCTTACGGTTCTCTCTACTCTTTATGTAATTTCCTCTTACTCACTCACATCCATTATAGCTCAAAGAATTCTAAGTATGATAGAATATAATGTTGCCTCTTGATTAAGTGATGATTAGGTGAGAAGGATGATCTAGTTATTGTGGTTTATGTTGGAATGCTTCATGCTGGTAATTGCATCAATTGAAATGATGTATGTTGAAGTAAATTTTTTAGCACCCTAAATAATTGATGATTAAGTTGATTAATTGATCGGGTTAAATTTCGGCATGATTGGTTAGTAATTAGATTACTCTTGCACCACTAAATAATGTTGATGTATGATTTTTTAGTAATTAGTTTACTCTTGCGCCATTAAATAAAGTTGATGTATGACTATTTTAGTAGTTAGATTACTCTTGCGCCCTGTAATAATGATTATGTGTGACTGATAGTCTAGATTGGAGTCATGAGTTGTGATTGATTAAGGGATTTAAACACCTCCTTGTTCCTCAGAACAGTCCCCAACCCTAAGACCTTAAGTGGTCAAAATCAATCGGATGAATCTTGGGCTTGAGCGTTGCTTATGTGTCCTGGACATCCTAACCATGCAGGATATGTTGGGTAGGTAGTTCTTTAAATGTCTAGTGACATGGTTGATCATTTATCTGTATTTCGCTTCAATTGATCGTGATGCATTGAATCACGTCGCTATTTGATTATGTTAACGCGTTGATTATGCATCGTTATTTCTATGATGATGTGTATATTGTGTAGCTATTTATTTGTGTTAATGTGTTGATTATGTGATGTTATTAGTTATGATGATGTCTCGCTTGCAATGCTATCAATTTTGTGTGACGATTCTATTATCCTAATGAAAAAAGAAATTCACCTATTGTACATCGTTTTGTTGTCGTAACGACGGGGTCGATACAGATATAAGTGTTTTCCCATCAACTTTTTTCAAGCAAAATTGATGTTGGAAGCTAATGTCATTAAGTTGTTCAATACATTTTTCTTCATCGTGTGATCCCTAGATAAATCTTCGTATGTCAACAATTTCTTCTAATATGTTGAAAATAGGATCTGGAATGTATGATTTCTTAATACATTCAATTAATGATGGTAGGCTTCCAACATTTTTCATCTTCAATGTTACTGAAAAATGACTGAATATTTGATCAATGCGATCATGCGAGTGTCCAAAAAGAAGGAAACCAACTTTAACCTTTTGAAATATTCCCAGCTCAACAAGTATGTTGAGATATCCAAACACAATTTGATTTTTGTTTCCATCACTAGTGTTGTCCAACTGCATATATAGAACTTGAGGAAGGTTACCAAACCAATGACTAATCACATGATGAATTATGGTGATGGTCGGATTTGAATCATTATGAATATTTGGAGTTGTGAAGTAAACCCTTGGACACATTGTTCCATTAAAAACCATACAACCAACCAAGTGAAACTGAATGAAATTCTCTTCCTGTAAATGTTTTGGTGTACAAACAAAATGTGGCATAAGTGTTTTTTTCTGGTCCATGCCATCAATTATCATACCCATATATTTATCTAGAGCATCATAACACTTCTTTCTATGTTTGTACAACTTTTGCCTTTCACTTGATTGTTGATTCCCATGTTCTTGAAGTTCTTTGATTATAGAATCTGCACATGACACAAAATGAAAATATTTATAATATGTTTTCATAGTTGATAACTATCGAATTTAAAAAAAAAAAAAAAAATGTAAATATATACCTCTTTTTACCCCTTTAGATTTATCTCTTCTTGCTTTAAGAGAAGCACATATACTGCAAATCCTCATCCTTGACTTCTTAGGAATACGAACATTGTTGACTTGTCTCTTCCATACTCTTGTAAAATATGCATATGAAATAAAATTCTGATTTCCTTCAACACTTTCAACATATTCTTTGTATAAATTGTAGATTTCATTCCTTAAGAAATTATCTGGAATATGTATTGTCTCTCTATCTAGCATAGACTCTCCATGTTTGGAAAATAAGTCTTGCATCCATGACAATGCAATGTTTGTTAATAGGCCAATCTCTCATCCATGATGTACCTTTGAATAAAATGTAGGATCTTTTTCCAATCTTGTTTGGATCCTTGATAGACAAAGACTAACAATCGAGTGGAATTTTTTGAAATCCTTTCTGCAAAGTAAAAGATTACCAATGTGACAATCATATCATGTCTTCGTAGATATCATGCACCCCACTAAATATGAATTTTGCATGCTCTTATTAATTGACAAATAATTCTTCCTTTTCTGCAAGGCATACATGTAGTCTATATTTTTCAAACAATTATTTTGACAACAATCACTAGAAATCAAATCACCGATGGAAAATGATTT
>SNQJ01S0089932.1:53029-69307 GCA_010110895.2 Picea sitchensis | reverse complement strand
GCAAGCTACAAGGGAGAAACATCAAGGGCATTAAACAAGGAGAGACTACACATTTCAGAGGTTTTTTTTTTTAATAGGAAAAAACAAATTAAGTTTTTTCTCTATGAAAAACATTGAAACCCTTAAATTTCATGTGATTTTTATATATTTTTTTAAATAGATCATGAATTTTCAATTTTTTATATATTTTGAAAGAAATTTTAGCAAATTTATCACATTTAAAGTCTAAAAAGTGACAAAACCCCCTTAAATTTACTATACTTCAAGCCTAAATTTTTTTAAAAAACTTTAAAAAAATACCGTTTTACTGTTTTTAAAAGTCTTTTTTTTTAGGTTTTTTAAAAATGTTTAAGTGTTTTTTGCTTTTCGGTCACTTGGACTATGTGAGGCATCGCCCCCGACACCTTGGGACCAAGTCCGCGATAGAACTTAGCCACGAGAAAGTCAGGGGCCCAGTTGACCAACAAACCAAAATATAGAAAACCCAAAAAAAAAACACCAATATTTTTTTTATTTTATAAAATAGATTTAGTTAAATATTATTTTTTTTTAATGAAAATTAATTTCAATTGTTTTTGTTCGGCCTGTCGGGGGAGGGAGATGCTGAACATCGCCCCCGACGTCCGTGTGGCAAAGTCCAGGCCTGGACTTGGCCACGCGGGTGCCAGGGGTGATTCCCGGCATCGCCCTCCCCAGGTCGGCCAACAGACAACAAAAAAAAATGATGCAGGAGCATCGCAATTACCCAAAAGCAAGCATGGAGCCAGCGCATATGTTTTTCAACACATGACATAATTCTTTGAGAACATTTTGAAATTGAAGCGCCAAACCTTTAATGAATCCTTTATGGAGGAGCGCCTTTTGTATGATGTATCAGACCTCGAGCCATACGCTCTTGTCTGAAATAGATAGGAGGCATTTAATAGATTTAATGCAGGTAGATAGGATTTATTTCCAGATTAGACAGTTTTAGAGTCTGAGAGGGAAAACGGATATAGACACCCTCATTGTATCATTGTAACATTAGCCATAAGCCAGCACTCAGAAGAGAGCAAGTAGAGAACTGTGGAGAGAACATCCATGTACAGATATTGAATTAATAGAAGAAAGCTTCGATTCAAATCCATGGTTATGTGTCTATTCTTTGTGTGTTGATATTATGCTCATGAATGTTTGTTTTCTGGTTATGCATTTGCTTTGTATATGTTGTGCATGAGATTTCATGATTCAAATTGAAGTCTGAAGAAAAGAGGGAATGAGTTTCAATTGTTTCTCTATCTGGGCCAAGAGATTCCTGCAAAGAGTGCAGTCGAATTCATCCGCATAGAGTGCGTTGATGAAGGCCCAGTAGTCTAACTCTTGTTCTCATTCGCCCAGACATTGATTTGGGTTATTGAAGCCGTGCAAGGAGTGCGCAGGCTGGAGGAAGAAGTCTCAGTTATTAATCTGAGTAAAGGAAGCTAAAGACTGCTGCTACAGAAAGTGCGCAGAGTCAGAAGGATTCAATACTCGAGGAGTTGTTGAATGCCGAGCGCAAGTAATGTGCGTAAATCCCTCTGAAGGAGTCAGAGTGGGAAAGCTCAGGAGGTTTAGCACTTCCGGGATATTGTCGAAAGTAGAGCGCGGGAGTTTTATGCGGAGGAAGGTTCGAGCAGGAGCTACAAGCGCAGGCTTTGAAGGACAAAGTGCGAGAAGGAATACTTAACCATTTTCGAGAAATCTCCAAAGGAGGAGGAATCAATGGCTAGGATTCACCGAAGGAAACAACGAAGTCCCGTAGGCCGTTAGATCTCGGGAAAGTTGCGCAGGGTTTAAGCCTGGAGGAGCAGAGAAGATCCCGGAGTTTCGGAGTTCGGGATATCGAGGTTTCTATGGTCGTGGAACTCTTATAGAAAGAAATCGCGATCCGCGATTTCCCAAAGGAGCCTCAACCGTTGATTTCAGCGGGGACACGTGGCAAGAGATCCCAAGGATTGTGGATTGGAGCATCGGGTTTCCGGAGACAAGGGGCCTTGTATGTTGGCATCGCGATGTGCGATTTCCCGACATAGTAGGAGTCATTGATCTGCAAGACGCGTGTCCAAGGATCTAGAAGAGTCGGGGTTCGGCATTTCGGGGTTCTCAGTGTCATGAGAATCGTTGCAGGAGAAGTTCTGAAACTCCGAAACTCGATAACCACGCAGCCATAGTGCTGAGTGGAGGACAGGTGGCATTGGAGATCAGGGATCGGAGATCCCAGGGGCATGAATTCTTCGCATTGCAAATTCACGAACTCCGAAGTTCCGATAGAGAAAAGAGGCTTGCTCTCGTGGATCGAGAGGTCACATGTGAAAAGGGATTAGTCGAGGAGAGCTAAGGATTAGAGAGAGGCGGTATCGAGGATTGGGAATCGGGGATTTCCGAGGTGAGTTGTTTACAATCTCGAAAAAGCCGATTTTTCGATAGGGACAATCCCGATCAAAGTAGGGAAATCGTGAAGGGAATATCCATTGGGTTTTCGGGGATTTTGAGGCCGAGTACAGGACTCGCAATATTGCGAGGTCCGATTCTCTGATAGGCAAAAGGAGATCGTCAGGTGATCATTCTGTGGGTGCGAAAAAGTCCCGATAAGGGATCTTAAGAGTAGTTGAGCTCTTCAACCGAGCAAAGAGAAGGTCCTGGTGGAAGCGGAAGTGCCCTGGGTGGCGGTCTGCGTCAAGTGGTATCAGAGCGGGGATTGACTCTTTGTTTTCCATAGCAGAGAGAGAGAATTCACCATGCCGCCCAGAAGAGAAAGACAGTCACCCGACCCAGGAGACAGGGAGGTGAGAAGAAGAGGCAGGCCGGCAGGAAATCCGAAACTGAAAAGGAAAATGAGAGATCTCAGAGCAAGATTGGAAGATATGGAGGCAGCGCAGAGACACACAGCAGGTGTCGGATATTTAAGTGACTCCGAAGGAGAAGTTGAGGTTGAACAACAAGGAGAAGTTGCAGCCGAAGATGCACCCAATGAGCGGTTAATTAAGGCTATCTCTCGAATGAGTTCAAAGACAAAAATGGACATTCCAGCTTATGAAGGAAGTCTGGATGCAGAAGGGCTTCTAGATTGGATCAGGGCTCTTGATACCTACTTCGATTATGAGGATATCGAAGAGGATAAAAAGGTTAGGCATGCTGTCACGAATTTGAAGGGACATGCAGCATTATGGTGGGACGAGCTTCAAGCGGATAGACGTTCCAAAGGTAAGCAAAAGATCAAAAGATGGGATCGAATGATTGCGAAGATGAAGGCAAAGTTTATCCCAAGAGACTACCAAATTAATCTGTTCAGGAGGATGCAGAACCTGAGACAAAAACTGATGACAGTGAAAGAATACACTGAGGAATTCTATCGACTGAACATTAGAGCAAGTCATCGAGAGAGTGATGATGAAAAGGTTGCCAGGTATATGAATGGCTTAAGATATGATATCCAGGATTAATTGAGTATGACAACCATCAGAACGGTGGAGGATGCTTATCAGATGGCTCTGAAAGCCGAGGAGAAGCTGAGACGTAAGCCGAGTCAGAGAGGGCGAGGCAGAAGTCAGCCCAGAGGCAAGACCATTTCCCAGGATAAATATCAAAAGCCTAAGGAGGAATGGAAGAGACCTCAGGGTAAGATTGAAAGAGGTGGAACCTCACAGTGAGGACAGCAATATGCTGAGCAGAGAGGACAGCATAATGAGCAGAGAGGGGATTATGCTGACGCAAATACATTTCCTCATACCAGAGGTAGAGGAAGAGGTAGAGGTGGAGTCATCACATGTTTCACGTGTGGAAAGGATGGGCACAAGGTAGTTGACTGTCCGGATAGGAAAAAGGACAGAGGAGAAGCTCACATCGCCGAAGCACAGAGGCGAAATGCTGAAGCAGAAGACACAAAAGACGGAAGGTCACTGATGATGCGTAAATTTCTCTTAACACCCGAGAAGGAGGTGGATGACACCGCACAAAGAAACAGACTGTTCAGAACTGCATGCAAGACCAAGGACAGGAAATGCAAGGTTATTGTGGAAAGCAGAAGCACTGACAATCTCGTTTCAATCGAGATGGTGGAAAAATTAGAGCTGGAAACGACTGATCACCCGAGCCCATACAAAGTCTCATGGCTACAGAAGGGACATCAGGTGAGTGTCACTAAACAATGCTTAGTTGACATCAAGATAGGAGGATACAATGATAAAATTCTTTGTGATGTTATTCCTATGGATGTATGTCATTTATTGCCAGGGAGACCATGGAAATATGACAGGAACGTAGTTCATGATGGGAAAATGAATACGTATACTCTGGAAAAGAATGGGAGAACACATATGTTACTTCCAAATAAAGAAAAAGAAGTAAAGCCAGAGCCGAGAAATATTGTACTTCTCATGAGTGGGAAGGAACTTCTGGCGGAAGTAAAGAAACAGGAAGATCCACAATTCTTTATGGTCAGGAAACCGAAAGTTGTTTTGACCAGCACAAGAGTGGATGATCTGCCAGAGAAAATTCAGGAACTGTTGGAAGAGTTCGCTGATATTGTGGTAGACGAATTACCTCATTCGTTGCCGCCGATAAGGAGCGTGAGTCATCATATAGACCTCATACTAGGAGCCAGTTTGCCGAACAAAGCTGCGTACAGGTTGACGCCACAGGAAAATGAGGAAGTTAAGAAGCAGGTCCAGGAGCTATTGGACAAAGGATTGGTCAGAGAGAGCTTGAGTCCGTGTGCTTTTCCGACAGTGCTTAGTTCGAAGAAAGACGGAGGATGGAGAATGTGCACCGATTCAAGAGCGATCAACAAAATTACCATCAGGTACAGGTTTCCACTGCCGAGAATGGATGATCTGATGGATTGCCTGAGTGGGGAAAATTATTTTTCAAAGATTGATTTGAAGAGCGGATATCACCAGATTCGCATGAGGGAAGGTGATGAATGGAAAACAACATTCAAGACAAACGAAGGTTTGTATGAATGGCTAGTCATGTCGTTTGGCTTGACGAATGCACCAAGTACATTCATGAGGCTGATGAATGAAGTGCTGAAGGAATTCATTGGTAAGTTTGTCATTGTTTAGTTAGATGACATATTAATCTTCAGCAAGTCAAAAGAAGAACATCTAAATCATTTAGCTGCAGTAATGAGGAAGCTACATCAAGGGAAGTTGTTGATTAATATGAAGAAATCTTCATTTATGAAGACAGAACTCGTTTACTTGGGGTTTGTCATATCAGAAAATGAGTTATAGATGGATCCAAGTAAGGTGGAAGTGATCAAGGATTGGCCATCACCGAGAAATGTTTTCGAGGTGAGGAGTTTCCATGGTTTAGCTAGTTTCTACCGAAAGTTCATCAGGAATTTTAGTGGAATTAATGTAGCAATGATGGACACAGTCAAGAAAAGACATAAATCATTTCATTGGACTGAAGAGGCGGAGAGGAGCTTCAATCTGTTGAAGCGGAAGATCACAGAACAGCCGGTTTTAGTGTTTTCGGATTTCACGAAAGTATTTCAGGTGAAGTGTGATGCAAGTGGCTTTGCCATAGGAGCAGTCTTGAGCCAAGAGAATAGACCAGTCGCATATTTCAGTGAGAAGCTGGATGAGGCGAAAGTAAAGTACTCCACGTATGATAAAGAATTTTATGCCATCATACAGGCGATGAAGAAGTGTAGGCATTACTTGATTCCGAGAGAATTTATTCTGTACAGCGATAATCATGCATTGCAGTTTGTGAGTCAACAGGAGAAGTTGAATCAGAAACATGCTAAATGGGTAGAGTATATGCAGAACTTTACATTTGTAATTAAACACATTTCAGGTACTGCTAACAAAGTGGTTGATGCTTTGAGCAGGAAGTGTTTGTTGCTGCAGGAGTTCAGAGTCAAAACATTGGGTTTTGAAAATCTGAAGGACATGTATGCAGGTGATGCAGATTTTGCAGAGGCATATGAGGCAGCTGAGAATCCAGTTCTCAGGGATAGAAGCCCATGGATGGACTACATGATCCAAAATGGATTGTTGTTCAGAGGCAACCATCTATGTATTCCAAATTGCTCCATGAGGGAGAATCTGCTAAAAGAAAAGCATAGTGGCGGATTAGCAGGACATTTTGGCCATGATAAGACATTTGCAAAGCTGAGCGAAGCATACTTTTGGCCAATAATATGGTCGGAAGTCAAAAAGTTTGTCGACAGATGCAAAATTTGTCAGCATTCAAAGGGGCGAAAGCAGAATGCAGGATTCTATCAATCCTTACCCATACCAGAGAGGTCGTGGGATGAAATCAGCATGGATTTCATACTAGGATTACCGAGGATGCAAAGAGGACATGATTCGATCTTTGTGGTGGTTGACAGGTTTTCAAAAATGGCACATTTTATTCCATGCCAGAAGACCAGCGATGCAACTCATATCGCAAATTTGTTCTTCAAAGAGGTTGTTAGAATTCATGGTTTACCCAGAAGCATTGTATCGGACAGGGATACGAAGTTCATTGGGCATTTCTGGAGGACACTGTGGAAGAAGATGGGAACTAACTTGATGTTTAGTTCATCCTATCATCCACAGACATATGGGCAAACAGAAGTGGTAAATAGAAGTCTGGGAAATTTACTCAGAAGCTTGGTGACAGAGCACCACAGCAGCTGGGACAATGTGTTGCCACAGGCAGAGTTCGCGTACAACGATTCAGTGAATAGGAGCACAAGAAAAAGTCCATTTGATATTGTATATGGCAGGCAACCAAGAGGAGTATCTGAGCTGAGGGATTCAGAACAGATGATGACAAAGAGTGCAAACGCTGAAGAATTCGCAGAGGCGATGGAAGAACTTCATAGCAGGGTGAAGCAACGATTGCTGGAATCAAATCAGAAGTACAAGCGCATAGCATATCAGCATCGAAGAAAACTTCAATTCGGAGTTGGAGATCTAGTTCTAGCACATCTGAGGAAGGAAAGGTTCCCAAGGGGAACATACAACAAGCTAAAAATAAAGAAAATTGGGCCATGCAGAGTCGTAAAGAAGTTGGGAGAAAATGCTTATGAGATTGAGTTGTCGGATGACATCGGAATATCTCTGACATTCAATGTTTCAGACTTATATCCATATAAGGCTGAGAAAACAGGAACTGGAAGTGATGAACAACCTGAGGTCCAGTGGCAGAAGCAGATGTCGATTGTAGAAAGACCACAGATGGAGCATATACTTGACAAGAGAGTCAGCAAAAGAACTAGACAGAAGCAGTACTTCGAGTATCTGGTGAAATGGAAGAATCATCCAGTGGAAGATGCCAGCTGGGAGACAGAAGCAGTTATCCAAAAGCATGGATAGACTGTGCAGGAGCTCATGGACAGGAGCCCATGAAAGTTTTCAAGCCGAGGAGTATGATGCAGGAGCATCGCAATTACCCAAAAGTGAGCATGGAGCCAGCGCATGTGTTTTTCAACACATGACATAATTCTTTGAGAACATTTTGAAATTGAAGCGCCAAACCTTTAATGAATCCTTTATGGAGGAGCGCCTTTTGTATGATGTATCAGACCTCGAGCCATATGCTCTTGTATGAAATAGATAGGAGGCATTTAATAGATTTAATGCAGGTAGATAGGATTTATTTCCAGATTAGACAGTTTTAGAGTCTGAGAGGGAAAACGGATATAGACACCCTCATTGTATCATTGTAACATTAGCCATAAGCCAACACTCATAAGAGAGCAAGTAGAGAACTGTGGAGAGAACATCCATGTACAGATATTGAATTAATAGAAGAAAGCTTCGATTCAAATCCATGGTTATGTGTCTATTCTCTGTGTGTTGATATTATGCTCATGAATGTTTGTTTTCTGGTTATGCATTTGCTTTGTATATGCTGTGCATGAGATTTCATGATTCAAATTGAAGTCTGAAGAAAAGAGGGAATGAGTTTCAATTGTTTCTCTATCTGGGCCAGGAGATTCCTGCAAAGAGTGCAGTCGAATTCATCCACATAGAGTGCGTTGATGAAGGCCCAGTAGTCTAACTCTTGTTCTCATTCGCCCAGACATTGATTTGGGTTATTGAAGCCGTGCAAGGAGTGCGCAGGCTGGAGGAAGAAGTCTCAGTTATTAATCTGAATAAAGGAAGCTAAAGATTGTTGCTGCAGAAAGTGCGCAGAGTCAGAAGGATTCAATACTCAAGGAGTTGTTGAATGCCGAGCGCAAGTAATGTGCGTAAATCCCTCTGAAGGAGTCAGAGTGGAAAAGCTCAGGAGGTTTAGCACTTATGGGATATTGTCGAAAGTAGAGCGCAGGAGTTTTATGCGGAGGAAGGTTCGAGCAGGAGCTACAAGCGTAGGCTTTGAAGGACAAAGTGTGAGAAGGAATACTTAACCATTTTCGAGAAATCTCCAAAGGAGGAGGAATCGATGGCTAGGATTCGTCGAAGGAAACAACGAAGTCCCATAGGCCGTTAGATCTCAGGAAATTTGCGCAGGGTTTAAGCCTGGAGGAGCAGAGAAGATCCCTGAGATTCAGAGTTCGGGATATCGAGGTTTCTATGATCGTGGAACTCTTATAGAAAGAAATTGTGATCCGCGATTTCCCGAAGGAGCCTCAACCGTTGATTTCAGCGGGGACACGTGGCAAGAGATCCCAAGGATCGTGGATTGGAGCATCGGGTTTCTGGAGACAAGGGGCCTTGTATGTTGGCATCGCGATGTGCGATTTCCCGACATAGTAGGAGCCGTTGATCTGCAAGACGCGTGTCCAAGGATCTGGAAGAGTCGGGGTTCGGCATTTTGAGGTTCTCGGTGTCGTGAGAATTGTTGCAAGAGAAGTTCCAAAACTCCGAAACGCGATAACCACGCAGCCACAGTGCTGAGTGGAGGACAGGTGGCATCGAAGATCGGGGATCGGAGATCCCAGGGGCGTGAATTATTCGCATTGCAAATTCACGAATTCCAAAGTTCCGATAGAGAAAAGAGGCTTTCTCTCGTGGACCGAGAGGTCACATGTGAAAATGGATTAGCCAAGGAGAGCTAAGGATTGGAGAATGGTGGTATCGAGGATCGGGAATCGGGGATTTCCGAGGCGAGTTGTTTAGAATCTCGAAAAAGACGATTTTTCAATAGGGACAATCCCGATCGAAGCAGGGAAATCGTGAAGGGAATATCCATCAAGTTTTCGGGAATTTTGAGGCCGAGTACATGACTCACAATCTTGCGAGGTCTGATTCTTCGATAGGCAAAAGGAGATCGTCAGGTGATCATTCTGTGGGTGCGGAAAAGTCCCGATAAGGGATCTTAAGAGCAGTTGAGCTCTTCAGGCCAAGCAAAGAGAAGGTCCTGGTGGAAGCGGACGTGCCCTGGGTGGCGGTCTGCGTCAAAAAACATTTTAAAAATTTTAATATAAATTTAAAAAAAAAATAGTTTTGTTTTAATATAAAGTTTTAAATTTTATTTAATTCTTCGAAATTTTTTGTTTTAAATATATTTTGTTTTATAAAATTAAAACTTTGATTTTTAAAGTTTAATATTTTTATAAAATTTGTTTATTTTAAAAAAATATTGCTTATGTTTTTTTATCTAAAAGTATTTTTTATTTTTAATTGACTTTTTTTTCTTTTTATGTTTTTCTTATGTGTAATTCTTTTGTTTTTTGTTTTTTTAAAAGTCTTTTGGGTTTTGATTTTTTGTATATGATTTTTTCTTTAGTGTTCTTTTATTTAATTTTGTGTCATAGAAAAAGTAAGTTTTAGATCATTTTAATTTAACTTTAGTTTTTTTCCATGAAAAACATATATTTATTTTTTCCTTAAATAATTTGTTTATTTTTTATTTTTTATATAGGACAAATGCTAGGAAAGAAAATCTATGTGAATATATCTGGAACAAGACTTGCGGTAATGGCATCCAAAAGCCCAGTTAGGAGCATTCTTAGAACAAATAAGTCGCCAATGGAGAACAAATAATTTTGTATTGTGTTGAATTAGAACATGTCCAAGAAAGATATAAGTCACTTAGCATCTTACACAATATATGTTTGGTGCTAGGAACATATATTGTTTATGCATTGGTGAAACAATCAAAGACCTATCTCAAGATTAGACATTGTTTGAATATGAGCAATTATAAAAAGGAAGAAAATTTCACATAATTATGTGCAATGATCATGACAGACATTGAGATGCATAATGTAAGTTTGCTTATTCTTGTTTTTGTAGCATGTATTATTATAAGTTTCATGATAATTGTTAAATATTACTTAACAATGGAAATGACGTATTTTATTTTTACAAGATTTTGCTAGGCGACTTTCAGAGATGTTAGTGGGGACTTATTCTACAGAGAGAAATATCATGGAAGTCACCAGTTCCTTTCATATCGATAAGGAACAGGAATGAAGGAAAAAGAAGCAAAGAGTAACAGAAGTTGAAGTTGTAGGAGAAAACAAAGAAGATATGAAAACCACAGATGAAGATGTCACTAAGATTAATGCCAATGAGGTTACCTATGTTCCTTAGAATAAGACTAAATAACAAAAGCCCAAAAGAGATATGGCCAATTATGATTTCATTCCTAGAGATTATGAAGAGATTGTTGAGTTCGATAAAACTAATTTAAATCGTAAAAAAAAGGAAAGAAAAGGTTGTCGATGAAGAAGAATTGATAGTTACCTCTGAATATCATGATGGAATTCCTAAAGATAGCAGAGAAATAATAACACCAGGTGATGATCTAGAAGATGGTATTATCAAAACAACACAAAATACCATTCGATATCGACTAAGGAGGAACAACTTGGTTGATGAGGGCCATACATTTTTGTTGAATTTGAAGCATCTATATAAACCCATAGAAGGCCAAGAAAAATACCAAATCATCTAACCCAACCACCGACTATAACAAAAATCCATGAAAGTATTTAAACAGAGTCCACATGGCTCTTTTTTTCATGACATGTTGTTAGATTTGATTTATGATATGATACTTGTATCTAATTTGTCTTGTTTATTTGATGTTGACCCTTCTCTAGAGTGAGGGTCATCTCCTTGTGATACATAGAGCTATGGAAAACCTCAAGATCCTACTCCCAAATAGATTTGAGTTGTGCTTTTTCCAACTTGTGAGGACACATATGTGTTACAAATAATTATGTTTTTTTCGAGTTAAAAAGATATAAGACTGTGAATTATTACATCCATGAATAATATGTGTCTCTAGTTTCACAAGGACCCCACTATCTAGCTGCAAGGTGACATCGGTCTCAGGTAGTCGTGATATCAATTATTGGAGAGGTAGTGCACCTCTCCCATCAAAGAGTATTCATACATCATCATAGGACATCAAGGAGTTCCAAGATTCAAGTATTAACTATGGATTTAATTTTTGTTCAATTATGGATATCTTTAATTGAAAGTTTGAATTCACGAGAAAATAATGATTTTAATGTGTATATGTTTTTCATCTAACTTAAAGAAGTTCCTAGTGGAGAAGATCATCTTGCATCTCCTTGTCCGTG
This sequence comes from Picea sitchensis, assembly GCA_010110895.2. Taxonomy (NCBI): domain Eukaryota; kingdom Viridiplantae; phylum Streptophyta; class Pinopsida; order Pinales; family Pinaceae; genus Picea; species Picea sitchensis. Next base: position 57,807 of record SNQJ01S0089932.1, on the reverse strand, counting down.
GGAGAATGAGGTGACACATATCACCCTTGAGGAGATATGTGGGTAGTGCAACTAGTTGTGCATATACATCTTAACTATTTTGCACGATAGCAACACTCAATTATTTATGTCAATGATGCTAGAGAGCATTGATTAGTTGTTGGAGTTCTATTGGAGGGTGGGGCCATAGAGTACCCTTTAGTAGAGTGTCATATTGAGGAGGAGGGACGAGGTGTTAAGGGTAGATAATTGGAGGTAATAAAAACCACAATGAGAAACCATCCTGTGAGGATCACACTATTTGAGATCCCATTATGCAAGGGGGGAACCACTTAAACTTTGAGATTTTAATCTTGAGGTTATAGTGCCTAATGTTTATGACATATGTATTGGAGTGTGGTACATGTTACCCACCATCATGAGGTTGCATTATATTTTTTGATACATATATATGCTAATTTTTTGTTGCATATAGACCCTAACTATACCAACACACCATCACGTTTTTATGGTATGGGTAGGGGATGTAGTTGTTACCATCTTAGGGCTTGTAAAGACCATGCTACCATACCACCTCCTACTTGATTGGTACCATTGTCAAGAAAGAGTATTTTGTTTCCCCAAGAGTTAGTCAACCTATCACATCTCAAAGTTGAGGCAACATATGTGGTGGTGGACACCATATGCACTTCATTGGGTAGTATTTCAACTACTTTAGTTAGGGAAAGATCTATACCACCACTTGTTTTTGCAGAGCCGGATTTGGATTTTGTGGTTGATAATGTACTTGAGTAGTTACTCCTTGATCAATTATTACAGTAAACTATCGATGCCCAAGATTCATAGTTTCAGTTGCGTGAGAGATTCATGCCATCTTGTAGAGGCGAGGTATATTTTTGTATAGTTTTCTATGTTTAAATTATCTTTTTTAGCCATCAATAATCATTTTTTTTTTATAACCAAAAAGAAAATTTGTATTCATTTCAAAGGGGGTTCTTCCAAGGCTAGCAACATGTACATTCATCAAAATTTAAAGAGAACTCTAAAACTATACTAAATTATATACATACAGTGCTACACTTTAAAACTTCTTCTAGACAAGAGTTGCAAGGGATTCCACTTGTGACTTGCTTAACAAATTTTCCATGATTGTAATGGAGATACCTTTTACAATGAAACCAAAATGACAATGACCAAACCAGAAAAACCCTCAATTTTTTTTTTGATTTCAAACACTTTGATAGACTAAAAGAAAGAACAAGCCTCTATTCCAAATGTTCATTTCTAAAACTTTCAAATTATCAAGAGTAATAGGCACATAGAACACAAACTGAGGAACCATGGATTTCCTAGTCAAGAGGAATGAAATTACCCGCATTGAGGATATGAAACAACACGAATATTCCTCCCATGGACACCACTTCTCAATGTTGTCTAGAGAATTTATGCTCCCACTATGAAACTCCACTCTTGAAACCTAAACAAGCTCACAAACTGTTTCGCCAGCCCTCAAAATGTAGGCGGAACTAAACAGAGGGAAGAACCAGTGGTACCTCAGATTAAACAATGTCCCATACATCAATGGAGTGTGCACTGAGAGAAATTTAATTTATGTGAGAAAGCATTGATAAATCAAATGTGGGAGCTATGGAAGCCACATTCCATTCATCTTGAATTTACCTCCAGTTGTTGATGCATAGTTAATGAGTATTGAATTGAGTGTCATTTGATTAATTAATCTATTGGGGTGAAACTTAGAACCCCATTTTTTGTTGAGGAACCAAGATCTAGGGAAGAGGCCACCTTGGCCCACTACCCTGCTTCACCATTAGGCTCCCTTTTGATTTGGTAAAATGATAGTTTATCGAAGTATGGGATGATTCTCTTAATTCCACGAATGAGTGAACTTGATTTTCTCCTCTCCATATTGGCTTGATCCTTCACTTCTCTAATTACCAACATTGAATCTCCAAGCACTGTCAAGGTTCTGATTCCTTCTTCCTTAGAAATGATGAGACCACACTACAATGAATAGGCCTCCACAAGATTGTTAGAGACATTTCCAAGCCCCAAAGCATAATGGAATACCTTTATTCCTCGGGGATCATGGATACTCCCCCCACATCTACAACACCTAGGATGTTTTTAGAAGCTCCATCAAAGAAAAGAAGGTGGGAATACTACTGTGTCTTCCAAGACAAAAATTCCAAAGGCTCTTTCCTTATCATCCATTCTTGAGTGAAAAACACCTTGTTTTGTTGGAGGTGATGCCAATTTGATATAACTTGTATGGAGATAAACAAGACTCCTCCAGGCTATCCGACTCTTAGTCCCAGGTTTTGATCCTCATTTTCATATTTTCAGACAAAAGGGAGATGGCATTAAAGTATTGCAGTTTGGGATGGCTTACACCATTCATTGTTAAAAATTATCTTATTCCTAGCTAACCAAATTTTCCAGTAAAGAAATTTTGGTAGTGCTTCTCATACTCTTTGAAATTTTGGCCTATGCTTAGAACTCCCTCCATACATGTTGCACCATAGAGATAAGATTTCTTCACAATATTGTGGCCGCCTGGTTCTATGGTAGATACCCTACAATGTGTGTTCCCACACCTCGTTAGAATAATTGCAATCGATGAACAAATTGTTGGTTGTGGAGCCTGATTATCTTCCTGATTCATAGGTCTTTGTTTTCTGTCGTGTTTATACCCCATGAAAATTGTACACCCTAGAATACTATACACCCCTCCACGTGGAGGTGTTGTAGGGGGTGCTTGCCTTATAAATGTATATTGTAATTTCATAGTAAATCTGGACCATTCATTATAAGGTCATAGATCTGATGTTAAAAGTTATATTAGGGTTTTTTTCCCTAGAAGGAAACCGTCTTTTATGAGGGAATTGTATTACGGCTATATATTTTTTGTGAATATTGTATTCTAAGAGAGGAGACTATGAGAGAAAAAAGAGGAAGTTATAGCAAGTGTGTTGTAGGTTGTATCCTTTCATTTTGTTGGATAATAAAAAGGAAGGACCTGGAAATTTCTCTGTTGGACGTAGCCCACACTGAGTGAACCACGTATATATGTCTCTCTATTGTATTGTGTATTTTCTGTGTTTTATTTCTGCTTTTGTTTTATTTTATTGTTCTGTGATCATGTTCATCTAACAACTGGTATCAGAGTGAAAGGTAACTCGTAGTAAAAGAGGTTTCTTGGTTCGAGTGGGAGCAATGGCGGAAGATGGAAAGTTTAGGGTCGAGAAATTTAACATCCAAAACTACCAGTTATGGAAGATGCATATGGAAGATTATTTATATCATAAGGATCTATTCCTACCATTGGGTGGAATAGAAAAGAAGTCAACGGCCATGAAGGACTAAGAATGGGAGGTTCTTGACAGAAAGGCACTAGGAACGATACGGCTGAGCCTGGCAGCATTGGTTGCTTTCAATATTTCAAAATAAAAGACAACGAACAAGATGATGGACGCATTGGCTAAATTGTATGAAAAACCCTCGGTGTCCAATAAGTTCTTTCTAATGAAGATGTTATTTAATATGAAGATGTCAGAAGGTGGGTCTGTTGCAGATCATTTAAATGAATTTAATATGGTTACTAATTAGCTAAATTCTATAAAAGTGGACTTTTATGATGAGGTCAGGGCTCTTCTAATATTGTGCTCATTTCCAAAAAGTTGGAACGACTTGGTCATGGTTGTAAGTAACTATGTCTCTGGTTCAAACACTTTAAAATTTGATGATGTTGTTGGTGTTATCCTTAGTGAGGAAATGTGATGAAAAAGCACAGGTGAGACATCAGGTAATGCGTTAAACATGGAGAACAAGGGAAGACAAAAGGATAGAGGAAAGGGCTCAGGGAACAGCGAGAATTCTAGGAAGGGAAGATCCAAATCCTAACTGGTAAATATAGAGTGTTGGAATTGTGGGAAGAAAGGAAATCTAAAGAAAGATTGCAGAGCTCCAAAGAAACAAAGAGATGGACAGTAGGAGAAAAATTAGGAAGCAAATGTAACAAGTGATGTGTTACAAGATGCTTTGATTCTTTATATAGATAATATTTTTGAGTCTTGGGTAGTAGATTCAGGGGCTTCATTTCATGCCACGCCCCATAGGAAACATTTTCTAGATTATGTTTAAGGTTATTTTGGACAGGTTCATTTGGGTGATGACGCACCATGCAAAATTGTTGGAATGGGAAAGGTAAAAATAAAGAAAATGAATGGAAACCAGTGGTTGTTGAAAGAGGTAAGACATGTTCCAGATCTAAGGAAAAATATAATTTCAACAGGGCAATTGGAAATTGAAGGTTGTATATACATATTTACAGATAAGGTGCGGGAGGTCACCAAAGGATCATCGATGATAACAAAAGGAGAGAAGGTAGGTACATTGTATTTATGTATTGGTAATATTGACTCTTCTATCTCTTTAACTTCTATAGGAGTGGATACAGCACTGTGGCATCATGGGCTTGAACACGAGTGAGAAGGGGATCCAGATACTTCACAAAAGAAATTTGTTTCCATATCTTAAACAAATTGATTTGGATTTTTGTGAGCATTGTGTTTATGGAAAACAAAAGAGAGTCAGATTTCTCAGAGTTAGAAAAGAAAAGAAGAGTGAAAGGTTAAAGCTTGTGCATACAGATGTATGGGGACCAAATCAGGTATCATCTCTTGGTGGATCTCTTTATTATGTTACTTTTATTGATGATGCAACTAGAAAAACTTGGGTTTATTGCATTCGACAAAAATATGATGTTTTTGATACTTTTA
>SNQJ01S0089932.1:31559-43385 GCA_010110895.2 Picea sitchensis | reverse complement strand
TGTAGATAATATTTCTAAGTCTTGGGTAGTAGATTCAGGGGCTTCATTTCATGCCATGCCCCATAAGAAACATTTTCTATATTATGTTTAAGGTTATTTTGGACAGGTTCATTTGGGTGATGATGCGCCATGCAAAATTGTTGGAATGGGAAAGGTAAAAATAAAGAAAATGAATGGAAACCAGTGGTTGTTGAAAGAGGTAAGACATGTTCTAGATCTAAGGAAAAATATAATTTCAACAGGGCAATTTGAAATTGAAGGTTGTGTATCCATATTTACAGATAAGGTGTGGAAGGTCACCAAAGGATCACTAGTGATAACAAAAGTTGAGAAGGTAGGTACATTGTATTTATGTATTGGTAATACTGACTCTTTTATCTCTTTAACTTCTATAGGAGTGGATACAGCACTATGGCATCATAGGATTGAACACATGAGTGAGAAGGGGATCCAGATATTTCACAAAATAAATTTGTTTCCATATCTTAAACAAATTGATTTGGATTTTTGTGAGCATTGTGTTTATGGAAAACATCAGAAAAGAAAAGAAGAGTTAAAGGTTAGAGCTTGTGCATACAGATTTATGGGGACCAGCTTAGGTATCATCTCTTGGTGGCTCTCATTCATATGTTACTTTTATTGATGATGCAACTAGAAAAATTTGGGTTTATTGCATTCGATAAAAATTTGGTGTTTTTGATACTTTTAAGAAATGGAAAGCTTTGGTTGAGAATGAGACAGGAAAAAGGTTGAAGTGTCTTAGATCAGAAAATGGAGGTGAATATTGCAGCAAGAAGTTTGATGATTATTGTTCATTCCATGGGATTTGTAGAGAGAAGACAGTTTCAGGAACACCACAAGAAAACGGTGTGTCGGAAATGATGAACAAGATAATCATGGAGCATGCAAGGAGTATGAGATTGCATGTTGGGTTTCCCTTACAGTTTTGGGTAGATGTTGTAGATATTGGTGTTTAATTAATAAACAAAGGACCTTCAAGCTCTTTGGATGGTGTAATTCCATAGGATTCATGGACAGGTAAAAAGGTAAACTATTATTTTTTGAAGACTTTCGGTTGTGAAGCATTTGTCCATATTGATAAAGAAAATAGAACAAAGCTTGAGGAAAAATCCAAGAACTATACCTTTATTGGATACATTGTTAATGATTTTGGTTATCGCTAATGGGATTATGAAAATCACATAATCATTTGAAGTACAGATGTCATATTCAATGAGAAGGTCATGTACAAAGATCATTTGTAAGGAAAGATACAAGAAAAATAAAAACCAAAATACACAGTGTTTGATGAGATCACTGAAAAAGAAATTCCAAAGGTACCAGAAAATCAAAATGTACAACAACAGGAGTAGTAGGTACCTCAAACTCTTGAAAGTGTTGTTAGAAGATCTACCAGGTTAAGTAAACCCCCTTAACGATACTCTCCTTCATTGTATTATTTATTGTTGACTTATTATGGTGAACCAGAATGTTATGAAGAGGAAATGCAGGTAGTCACTAAAAAGAAGTGGGAGCAAGGCATGGAAGAGGAAATGGATTCCTTGGTAAATAACCAGACTTGGGACTTGGTTCAATTTCCTGCATGAAAAAGAGCATTGCAAAATAAATGGGTTTACAAGTTGAAGGAAGAAGATGGAGGAAAAAAGCAATGCAAGGCTAGACTTTTTGTAAAAGGGTTTGCACAAAAGAAAGGTATAGATTTTGATGAAATGTTTTCTCCTGTTGTTAAAATGACTTCAATTAGGACTATTTTATGTCTTGTGGTAGTAGAAGATTTGCATCTCTCAACGGTTAGATGTAAAAACAACTTTTCTCCATGGGGATTTGGAGGAAGAGATTTATATGCGGTAGCCACAGGGGTATAAGGTCAAAGGGAAGGAGAATTTGGTATGCATGTTGAAGAAGAGATTGTATGGCCTAAAGCAAGATCCAAGGCAGTGGTATTTGAAGTTTGACAAGTTTATGACAAAACAAGGTTATAGTAAATGTCATTATGATCATTGTGTTTATTTTAAAAGGCTAGAAAATGTAAGCTATATTATCTTACTATTGTATGTAGATGACATGATTATTGCAGGGTCTAATATGCATGATATAAATGTGCTCAAGAATAAATTAGCTAATTCATTTTCGATGAAGGATTTGGGTGCTGCAAAGAAAATCTTTGGTATGAGAATAACAAGAGACAAGAAAAATCACAAATTGACATTGTCTCAGGGTGAGTACATAGAGAAGGTGTTGGAGAGGTTTAGAATGTATAATGCAAAACTAGTTAGTACACCTTTGGCCAGCCATTTCAAATTAACTAAATAAATGTGTCCCAAGACATAGGAGGAGATAGAATACATGTCCAGGGTCCTTTATTCATCAGTAGTTGGCAGCTTGATGTATGCGATGGTTTGCACAAGACCAGATATTGCATATCCAGTGGGAGTTGTGAGCTGGTATATGAACAATCTAGGTAGAGAACATTGGGAGGCAGTAAAATGGACTCTCAAGTATTTGATAGGTATTGTTACTCATGCATTATGTTTCGTAGGTTCAGACATTGTTCTATAGGGATATGTTGATTCAGATATGGAAGGTGATAAAGATAGCAGGAGGAGCACCAGAGGGTATGTTTTTACAGTAGGTATAACAAAAGTGAGTTGGATTTTGAAACTGTAAAAGGTTTTTGCACTTAAAACAACAGAAGCAGAGTATGTATCTGATATAGAGGCTAGTAAAGAAATGATTTGGTTACAAAGGTTTATGGAGGAATTGGGAAAGAAGCAGGAGAATAGCAGGTTGTACTGTGATAGTGAGAGTGTCATTCATCTTGCAAAGAACTTATCCTTCCATTTGAAGACTAAGAATATACAACTCAAGTATCATTTCATACGATCCGTCTTGGAAGATGGAGATTTGAAGTTGGAAAAGATACGTACTAGCCAAAATCCCGCAGACATGTTAACAAAGGGAGTAACCAGGGAGAAACTGAGTTCCTGCTCAGTTTCAATTGGTATTCAAGCATGAAGGTGAAGATGATAAATTTTCCAAGTCCAAGAAGGATTATAGTCCAGCAGATACAACAACGGTGGATTTGTTGAGATCAGTCTCCAAGTGGGAGATTGTTGGTTGTGGAGCCTGATTATCTTCCTGATTCAGAGGTTTGTTATTTTCAGTCGTGTTTATACCCCATGAATATTGTACACCCCTCCACGTGGGGGGGTTGCAGAGGGGAGTTTCCCCCCTATGGGGTCTGGGGGCAAGTGGGACCCTGGAGGGGGTTCAGGAGCGAAGCCCCCGAAGGAAAAATTGCCTTGTAAATGTATATTGTAATTTCATAGTAAATCTGGACTGTTCATGATAAGGTCGCATATATGACAGTAGAAGTTATGTTAGGATTTTTTTCCCTAGAAGGAAACTCTCTTTTATGAGGAAATTGTATTGCGACTATATATTTTTTTGTGAATATTGTATTCTGAGAGAGGAGACTGTGAGAGGAAGAAGAGAAAGTTACAACGGGTGTGTTTTAGGTTGTATCCCTTCATTTTTTTGGATAATAAAAAGGAAGGACCTAGAAATTTATCTAGTGGACGTAAGCCACACTCAATGAACCACGTATATCTATGTCTCTATTGTATTGTGTATCTTTTGTGTTTTATTTCCACATTTGTTTTATTTTATTGTTCCACGATAATGTTCATCTAACACAAATGTGTGATCATTTCCTTTGCATTGGTACATAGTACACATTGTGACGGGCACACTATTCCTTTCCTCTTGAGTTTCTCTCTTCTGAGTGTTTTCATTTGTGCCAAAATCCAACAAAAAGTGTTGATCTTGGGAAAACCATTATTGCTCTATATTTTAGACTTCCAAATTAAGGCTTGTAGAGGCAAAAGTGTTGCCTCTAGATGAGAATGATAGCCATCATTCACTGAATATTTCAAATCCCTCCATCCCATGCTATCCTTCTCATTTTTTTTCCCTAGAGCATAACCAGAAAGTGCCTAAACTAGTGAGTGAAGGAGGGGAGATCGGGCTTATAGAGGTGTGCCTAGATTCCAACCAACCCAATTTCTAGTTATTTCATCCCAATCAGAAATATCATATAGAGTCTGATAATTCTAATCCTCCATCCAATATTTAAGAGGAGACAAATCCTTCTTGGAGGACAATTTTTCTTTCCCATAAATGTTGTCTTCCCATATTTCACCAAGAAGGATCATAGTCCAGCAGATACAACAACTGTGGATTTGTTGAGATCAGTCTCCAAGTGGGAGATTGTTGGTTGTGGAGCCTGATTATCTTCCTGATTCAGGGGTTTGTTATTTTCATTCGTGTTTATACCCCATGAATACTATACACCCCTCCACGTGGGGGCGTTGTAGGGGGGCTTTCCCCCCCTTATGGGGTCCGGGGGCAAGCGGGCCCCTGAAGGGGGTTCGGGGGCGAAGGCCTTGAAGGAAAAATTGCCTTGTAAATTTATATTGTAATTTCATAGTAAATCTGGACCGTTCATTATAAGGTCGCATATATGACGGTAGAAGTTATGTTAGGGCTTTTTTCCCTAGAAGGAAACCCTCTTTTATGAGGAAATTGTATTGCGACTATATATTTTTTTGTGAATATTGTATTCTGAGAGAGAAGACTATGAGAGGAAGAAGAGGAAGTTACAACAGGTGTGTTGTAGGTTGTATCCCTTCATTTTGTTGGATAATAAAAAGGAAGGACCTGGCAATTTATCTAGTGGATGTAAGCCACACTGGGTGAACCACGTATATCTATGTCTCTATTGTATTGTGTATCTTCTGTGTTTTATTTCCGCATTTGTTTTATTTTATTGTTCCATGATAATGTTCATCTAACACAAATGTGTGATCATTTCCTTTGCATTGGTACATAGTACACATTGTGACAGGCACACTATTCCTTTCCTCTTGAGTTTCTCTCTTCTGAGTGTTTTCCTTTGTGCCAAGATCCAACAAAAAGTGTTGATCTTGGGAAAACCATTATTGCTCTATATTTTAGACTTCCAAATTAAGGCTTGTAGAGGAAAAAGTGTTGCCTCCAGCTGAGAATGATAGCCATCATTCACTGAATATTTCAAATCCCTCCATCCCATGCTATCCTTCTCATTTTTGTCCCTAGAGCACAACCATAAAGTGCCTAAACTAGTGAGTGAAGGAGCGAAGATAGGGATTATAGAGAGGTAAGGCCATTAATACATCCTTTATCAACATCAGACGACCAATGGGATTAAGTCATTGGGCACCCCATTGAGAAAATTTAGTTCAGAATTTATCAAGGATGTTGTGCCAAACCTGAGAAGAGGACCTGATTAAAGAAATAGGTATCCCCAAATATTAAAATGAAGTTTAATTCTCTACTAGGGGGAATTGAAAAATTCTATAAATTGAGTGCATAACCTCCAAATTAGAGTTCCATCCATAGATCTAACATTTCCTTCTATTAAGTGCACCTCCAAAGGTATCCAAGAAGGAATCCATAATTTTGTTGAATCTTGAGGCTATGATTAAGGAGGCACCACCCATCAACGACATGTCATCTACAAACTGTGATTGGTTGACCCTTTTTATTCATCTAACCATTTGGAATCTTGGGAGATTACCAACGACCCTTTCATATTCTAACTTACGGATTAGAGAATTGGCCATAATGATTAATAGTATGGGTAATAAAGGACATCCCTATCTCAAACCCCTATTTCTTTGAAAGAAGGTTGTAGGCCGATTGTTGATAGATCAAGAATTTCAAATTTTAAGGACTTGGCAAGGGCTGGAGTCAATCACTTCATTGTCCTCTTCAAGTAAGATGATAGGTCCATGATAGTTGAGATAGTCATAATGGAAACCTATATTCCTAGTTTTGTCTCTAAATATGACAATGTGAGTTTCATTGAAGACGTATCTAAGGAAGATCTATAAGTGGTTTTGCACTCTTTCCAGAAGAAAAATATTCCTAGGCCAAATGGGTAGCCTATGGAAATCTTTCTAGGGTTTTGTGAACTATTGGAGGAGGACCTATCAAGAGTAATTGGGGATTCTAGGATATCTTGAAGGATACTAGTAGTTTTTAATGCCAATTTCATTGACTCGATACCTAAATTAGATATCCCTTCCAGTTTTGAGGATTGCATTTGTAAAATAATATCCAAAATTATTGCAAGAAGGGTGAAGGAACTATTTCCATCGTCTATATCTCAGGAGAAGTTTGGGCTTCTAACTAAGAGACAAATTCATGAAGCTACGGGGTGGCCCAAAAAGTATTTCATTCTATAAAAGTTAAAAGGTTGTCTACTATGGAAATCAAGGTGGATTTGTCAAAATCCTATGATAAATTAAGATGGTTTTACCTAAGGCTAATGCTCATTCATGTGGGCTTCAACCTTAAATTTGTAAATTGGGTTATGCATTGTGTATCTTTAGTCGGTTTGCATCTGAATTCTTCAGGATAGGGAGGGGGCTAAGACATGGGTGTCCCCTTTCCCCTTTATTGTTCCTCCTAGTGGTTGAAGGATTGAGTAGAGTATTGTCTCAGGAAAAATATTCTAGATATTTTAAAGGGGTTAGAGTTGGTAGGACTCTATATATTTCTCATTTATTTTTTGTTGATGGCATGCTTTTATTTTTCGATGGCAAACGAAGAGATGGAAAAAACTCGTAGAAATTATGGATATATATTGTAAGGTTACTAACATGGTGATAAATATGGGGAAATATATTATTTCATTCATGGGAGTTAGTGAGGAGGAAAAAGTGAAGTTTATGCAAATGTTTCCTTTTATAGAAGTTAAATTGCAATTGGGTATAAAGTATCTTGGATTTTATCTAAAACCTAATTATTCTTATCTAAGAGGTAATGCTAGAAGACTATACTAAATAATATGTTAAAAGACTATATATATATATATAGGTTTTTCTTTTTGAATTCCAGGGCATGGGGAGAATCAGTTTTTTGAGACGAGCATTTTTATAGGCATATAGTATTATCTTGATACCATATAAGGTATATGGAATGTGAAGAGGTATTTGATAACAAACTTCTACTTTTTGATATCATGAGGAGGGTCAAAAGGCTATTGAAAAGTGTGATTTTGTTTTTATAAATAAATTTGCAGTTTTTTAAGGAGAAAAAGCACAATTTACAAAAATATAAGGTTGATTTCGTGGCAAATATTTACATGCCGATGCGATTTTATTGATCATCTAGAGATCAAATTCCCTTTTTTTTCCTAAATATTTTTTATCCATTTTATGAGTAGGGGTGAGTTGAATTTTGTTTAGTTTTTATAAATTTAAAATAATAACAATAATAATAATGTTGTTATTTAAAAAATTCAAAAATGTTGTTTTTCTATGTGCTTACAAAAAAATTTCTACATTCAAGTTTTGTGCAACCCCTAATGTATGTCAAAAAAAATAACAATAAAACAATAGATGGATTTGAAAAAATAGCCAGGAAATTGCAAATGTTAAGGACATTTATTTACATGTCATATAGAGTTTTTATGAAAATTCAAAGAGGAATTTAAAGAATCTTCAAAGATTCCCCTAATGTTCTCGCTAGCTTTGCAAAGTTCTCATCTATTTCACAGTAGTATTGTGGTTATGTATGGTTGATATAATATTATGTATAACTTTTCCAAACAAATTACCTCCTTTAAAACATTATATAGCTACAAACCTCCATCACCTCAAGATTAGGTTATTTAAAAGGGAATTTAAAAAATCTTTAAAGATTCCCCTAATGTTTCTGGCTAGTTTTGTAAATTTCTTGTCTATTTCAAAGTAGTATTGTGGTTGCAGGTTGATATAATATTATGTATCACTTTTCCACAAAAATTACCCCCTTTAAAACATTATATGGCTACAAACATCCATCACCTAAAGATTGGGTCATCCAAAATGTTAAATTCCCTACAACAATTGACATGTGCCAAGAAATGCAAAGTATCTTTATCATTTAAAAGGACAACAATTACATCAAACCGATGAAAAACAAGTTGACCAACACAATTCATAAAGGTAATTTGAGATTGGGAATATGGTCTTAATGTGAATGTATCCATACAAGCATACAACTCTCCAACAATAAGGTAAGAATCATATTTGACCCAAGTTCCATGCCTCTATAAATTGCATGAAAAAGTGAGTGGTGTAGATTGTGCATTGAACTTTTCTAATAAGGAAAGACTCCATGATGTTTTAACATGACTTATTTAAAAAAGAAATTGGGTAGGGAAGTGGTCATTCAAATAGAGATCGACGGAAAGTTGATACTAGGACCGGTTGGAATTCTTAAGGTGAATGTGAAGAATCTCCATAGAAGGAAAACATTAGAGTATAATATCAAATAGAATGGTATCCCATAAGAGGAATCCACTTGGCATCTAGAAGCATTTATGCAAAATTCCCAAATTTGCAGAGGTTGTAAGGAATCCACCACCCAAGTAGCCATCGATTAAAAAAAATTATTTTTATGATTTATACATAATAATGACTTTAATATAAATATCTATGGAGTTCTTTAATGAATAATTTTTACGGTTCAAATCTTGTGGTTTATTATTCCAATGATTTAATGATAAAGTGCAACCATATTTTCTTTCACAACATCTTGAAAATCACAATGGAATCCGTAAGACATATTTTACTATAAAATCTAGGCAATTTGATTCTTCCTCTAGATCCAATGACATGTTTTTTTTCATATTTGAGTTATTATATTGCATATGTTGCACATTTATTAGGGGAATAACTACGTGTTTTGAATTATTCCAATAATTTCTTTTGTAATAATCTTTAGTTTTTTTTATTATTCAACTTTGATGGAAAATATTTTTTAAGGGGAGAGCATATTGTGTACTTGAACACAACATTTTTGTTGGGAATTAAAATCTATGGACTTTATCTATTTTTGTATATAAGTTCATGATTTTGAAATATTGTTCTTACTTTTTTTTCAAGGAAAATTTAAGAGATGCTTCCCCACAATTTTGGATGGTGTCTATAGTAAACTCGTCCACATAGATTAGTGTGCCTCACATAGGGGGATTTAAACTAGGCATCTACTAGCACAAAACTAGCCAAATTCGCAGCAACATTATTGACAACTAGTTGATCAAACCCTTTGGGATGGATAGTGTTCTTGTCTTAGGCCTTTGTACTATCAAATTTTGATATTTTTAGAAGGCCACTTTATGTAATAAGTGTTTGTCACTTTTATTAGTTTCACTCATCTCATTTGTAACTCTTGTCATTTTATCAATATAATCGAACATATTATTTGGAGAAAAATTCTTCTATTATTTTGATTTTCAAGTGCCTCCGTTATTTTCTCTAACTTTGGCTCTTTAATCATGTGGTTTTTAGCTTTTCTATTTTAACTAATTCTACAGTTGTAGTAGTAGTTTCATTTCGGATACAAGAACACTACACAAATGATATCTTGATGATGAAATGCAAAATTATGTGTTTGAATATGTACTTCAAGCTCTGAATGATTGCATAGGTAAGAGATGAAATTAAGGCCCCAATGGTTCATGACCATTACATAAAGTGATGTGTTGTGTCGTATTTGAATAGTTGTGAGCTCAAGTGTAAAGGCCTCATTATTTGAAATTAAATTATTTATATAATGTGGTTGAAGCATAAAGATGTTATGGTATAACATTGTTCTAAAAAATGCAAAGGTTCATGTGAATAATAATAAAATAACACACAATAATTACCTAGGAGGGAAAACAAAATACTAGGGTGGGATATGTGTGGCAAGGAGATGTGGTGAGGATGAGTGGTAAGAAAATCCAGTGCACATATCCTAGTTGATATATTAAAAGGAGACTTAAATGCTTATGCACATCATGTCACTAATGTGGAAGGATGATTGTGTGCCTATGCACAACCTGGCTACTAATTTAGGAGGATTTTGTGTTTATGCACACCCTAGATACTGATGTAGGAGGCTTGCACGCTTGTGCAAACCCTGACAATTAATTTAGAAGGAGACTTGTGTTCTTATGTAAACTTAAGCTACTAATTTAAATGGAGGATTGCAAGCTTGCACACACATCAGATGTTAATTTAAGAGGAGGATTGCATGCATATGCACATCCTGTCACTAATGTGGAAGGATGCTTGTGTGCCTATGCACAACCTGGCTACTAATTTAGGAGGATTTTGTGTTTATGCACACCCTATATATTGATGTAGGAGGCTTGCACACTTTTGCAAAGCCTGACAATTAATTTAGAAGGAGACTTGTGTTCTTGTGTAAACTTAAGCTACTAATTTAAATGGAGGATTGTGAGCTTGCACACACTTTGGATGTTAATTTAAGAGGATGATTGCATGTGTATGCACATCTTGTCACTAATGTGGAAGGATGTTTGTGTGCCTATGCACAACCTGGCTACTAATTTAGGAGGATTTTGTGTTTATGCACACCCTAGATACTGATGTAGGAGGCTTGCACGCTTGTGCAAACCCTGACAATTAATTTAGAAGGAGACTTGTGTTCTTGTGTAAACTTAAGTTACTAATTTAAATGGAGGATTGTGAGCTTGCACACACTTTGGATGTTAATTGAAGAGGAGGATTGCATGTTTATGCACACCCTAATTGATAATTTAGGAGGATTGTATCCTTATGCACACTCCAACTACTAATTTAGAAGAAGGATTTCATTTGAGTTTCTAATTTGTGAGGGTTGTGTGCTCACGAACATACAAGTTTCTTATTTAGGAGGCTTGCATGTGTTTGCAAACATGCATTTTCCATGTGTTGTGCAAACTTTGACAATTAATTTAGAAGGAGACTTGTGTTCTTGTGTAAACTTAAGATACTAATTTAAATGGAGGATTGTGAGCTTGCACACACTTTGGATGTTAATTTAAGAGGAGGATTGCATGTGTATGCACATATTGTCACTAATGTGGAAGGATGTTTGTGTGCCTATGCACAACCTGGCTACTAATTTAGGAGGATTTTGTGTTTATGCACACCCTAGATATTGATGTAGGAGGCTTGCATGCTTGTGAAAACCCTGACAATTAATTTAGAAGGAGACTTGTGTTCTTGTGTAAACTAAAGTTACTAATTTAAATGGAGGATTGTGAGCTTGCACACACTTTGGATGTTAATTTAAGAGGAGGCTTGCATGTTTATGCACACCCTAACCGATAATTTAGAAGGAGGATTGCATGCTTATGCACACTCCAACTACTAATTTAGAAGGAGGCTTTCATTTGAGTTGTTAATTTGTGAGGGTTGCATGCTCATGAACATACAAGTTGTTGATTTAGGAGGCTTGCATGTGTTTGCAAACACGCATATTCCATTTACTATAGGAGGAAAAACTAGTCATTCCTTGTGTAGAATTTTTCCTAAATCAACAACTATCTTGACTTTTAAATGTATCATCCTCAAAGGAGAGGGAGGTTATGGTGATGGTATGATTTATTGTTCTCATTTGTTTATTGTTCTAGAATGAATTATTGGATGCTCAAGTTATATATAGATTCACTTCTCTTCTTTGATTGATTACAATGTTCTTTGATTGGATTCTCGATAAATAATTGTGTGTTCATCCACATATATTTTATCTCTCATGCTTGGAGAGTGAGCTATATTACAACTAGGGTTATTAGTTGTTGGTTTGATCACAAGGAATTATGACGAATAAGTTATGTAATGGAATTCACTACAATGTTAAGTACTTATCTCAATCTCTATGGGGATTTATAATGATAATTACCAAGGAGGGCCCTAGCATTTTCCAATTTTTCGCACAACAAAA
>SNQJ01S0089932.1:17594-27943 GCA_010110895.2 Picea sitchensis | reverse complement strand
GGTTGAAGCATAAAGATGTTATGGTATAACATTGTTCTAAAAAATGCAAAGGTTCATGTGAATAATAATAAAATAACACACAATAATTACCTAGGAGGGAAAACAAAATACTAGGGTGGGATATGTGTGGCAAGGAGATGTGGTGAGGATGAGTGGTAAGAAAATCCAGTGCACATATCCTAGTTGATATATTAAAAGGAGACTTAAATGCTTATGCACATCATGTCACTAATGTGGAAGGATGATTGTGTGCCTATGCACAACCTGGCTACTAATTTAGGAGGATTTTGTGTTTATGCACACCCTAGATACTGATGTAGGAGGCTTGCACGCTTGTGCAAACCCTGACAATTAATTTAGAAGGAGACTTGTGTTCTTATGTAAACTTAAGCTACTAATTTAAATGGAGGATTGCAAGCTTGCACACACATCAGATGTTAATTTAAGAGGAGGATTGCATGCATATGCACATCCTGTCACTAATGTGGAAGGATGCTTGTGTGCCTATGCACAACCTGGCTACTAATTTAGGAGGATTTTGTGTTTATGCACACCCTATATATTGATGTAGGAGGCTTGCACACTTTTGCAAAGCCTGACAATTAATTTAGAAGGAGACTTGTGTTCTTGTGTAAACTTAAGCTACTAATTTAAATGGAGGATTGTGAGCTTGCACACACTTTGGATGTTAATTTAAGAGGATGATTGCATGTGTATGCACATCTTGTCACTAATGTGGAAGGATGTTTGTGTGCCTATGCACAACCTGGCTACTAATTTAGGAGGATTTTGTGTTTATGCACACCCTAGATACTGATGTAGGAGGCTTGCACGCTTGTGCAAACCCTGACAATTAATTTAGAAGGAGACTTGTGTTCTTGTGTAAACTTAAGTTACTAATTTAAATGGAGGATTGTGAGCTTGCACACACTTTGGATGTTAATTGAAGAGGAGGATTGCATGTTTATGCACACCCTAATTGATAATTTAGGAGGATTGTATCCTTATGCACACTCCAACTACTAATTTAGAAGAAGGATTTCATTTGAGTTTCTAATTTGTGAGGGTTGTGTGCTCACGAACATACAAGTTTCTTATTTAGGAGGCTTGCATGTGTTTGCAAACATGCATTTTCCATGTGTTGTGCAAACTTTGACAATTAATTTAGAAGGAGACTTGTGTTCTTGTGTAAACTTAAGATACTAATTTAAATGGAGGATTGTGAGCTTGCACACACTTTGGATGTTAATTTAAGAGGAGGATTGCATGTGTATGCACATATTGTCACTAATGTGGAAGGATGTTTGTGTGCCTATGCACAACCTGGCTACTAATTTAGGAGGATTTTGTGTTTATGCACACCCTAGATATTGATGTAGGAGGCTTGCATGCTTGTGAAAACCCTGACAATTAATTTAGAAGGAGACTTGTGTTCTTGTGTAAACTAAAGTTACTAATTTAAATGGAGGATTGTGAGCTTGCACACACTTTGGATGTTAATTTAAGAGGAGGCTTGCATGTTTATGCACACCCTAACCGATAATTTAGAAGGAGGATTGCATGCTTATGCACACTCCAACTACTAATTTAGAAGGAGGCTTTCATTTGAGTTGTTAATTTGTGAGGGTTGCATGCTCATGAACATACAAGTTGTTGATTTAGGAGGCTTGCATGTGTTTGCAAACACGCATATTCCATTTACTATAGGAGGAAAAACTAGTCATTCCTTGTGTAGAATTTTTCCTAAATCAACAACTATCTTGACTTTTAAATGTATCATCCTCAAAGGAGAGGGAGGTTATGGTGATGGTATGATTTATTGTTCTCATTTGTTTATTGTTCTAGAATGAATTATTGGATGCTCAAGTTATATATAGATTCACTTCTCTTCTTTGATTGATTACAATGTTCTTTGATTGGATTCTCGATAAATAATTGTGTGTTCATCCACATATATTTTATCTCTCATGCTTGGAGAGTGAGCTATATTACAACTAGGGTTATTAGTTGTTGGTTTGATCACAAGGAATTATGACGAATAAGTTATGTAATGGAATTCACTACAATGTTAAGTACTTATCTCAATCTCTATGGGGATTTATAATGATAATTACCAAGGAGGGCCCTAGCATTTTCCAATTTTTCGCACAACAAAAACTGGCAGGGAGGAAAACTAGCTTTGATCTAGTTGGGGCCAATAGGAAGTCTAGACACTATAGACAAGAAATTCCTCTTGAAAATTGATTGATTCATTGTTTCTCTTTGATTCAGTCAATCACAATAGGTTTCTTTAGTTTGCATAGTCACTCTTTGATCTAACTGCAACTAGTGAATATTTGAGATTGATAGCTACATGTTTCCCAACAACAAAAAACTATGTACTATGATACCATTTGATCTTTTGAGGAGATATTAGGCTTCCCAATATATACCATGTTGATCCAAGTGGATATCGGTGGCCACCCACCTTTTCCAACTGGCTCAAAACAGTTTTCTGGCAATTTTGGTAATTTACTATTTTTAGCAGTTTTTCACTTCTGGAGTCGTTTTGAGGCCCTAAACGATGTTTTTTGGGTAAAGGGGGGTAAATATGGAATTTCCTTCCATATTTTCCTCTAAATGAATCTCCTCAATGATACCTTTCCAATGGGCTATCATACGCCTAAAACGGAGATCGTATGCAAAAGTTACGACCCCTGGAAGTTGATGTACTAACTTACCCAAACGGGGCCCACATGACTTTTGCCACTTCATCTCCTAGGGTTAGGTTTTTGGATGTCTAGGGTTTTTGGAAATCCTATTTATTGTAAAAAAGGCCTTAAAAGCCTCATTGTAATAATCTTCTTGCGAATGAGCGCAGTCGTCACATCTCTTCTCAGAGATAAGCCACCACCATTCCAGCGAGCTTGTTTCCATTGCATTTTACAGTTTCAGCTTATTTCCTTATTAAATAGAAAACCAGTTTTCATGTATCTCTATTATTTTGTGTTAAGCACCTGTTAATAATCTGTAGTCATTTTGTTCTGCTCATAAAATCTGGATCACTGGTATCAGAGCGGTCTGCTCCTTGTCATCTTAATGCATGTCCCCAACGAGGTCAGAGTACAAAGAGTTGGGTCTAGAGCTTGTTTCTCTTGAGGAAAAAAGCTCTTGCACGCCCAAGCGACCTCTCATGGTAGGAGAAAATAAATATGACGGGACAGGAGATCCTTTCAAACTGTTGATTGAGGAATCCCTCACGCAACAAAGGACCGAGATGATGGATAGTTTCGTGCAAATCCTTCGGTGGCTACCAACAGGCGACACATCTTCTTCGAGCGGAGGCGTCGCCCCCTTCGAGGTACAAATAAACTTTGATATTTCTATATTTGAAGGTTATATAGACGCAGATGTTGTAGACAAGTGGTTGAATCTACTAGAAGGGTATTTTTTTGTCCATAACTTTTCAAATAGAGAATAGATTACTTTTTCACTCCTCAAAGTCGTTCCCCATGTCAAATATTGGTGGGAAACTTTCTTTGAGTAAAAGGAAATAGAGGAACCCTCATTATTTACAGTCACAGCCACCTGGGAATCCTTCAGGGATGATATTAAGGAACAATACTACCATGTCGAAAGTTATGACGACTTGTATACCAAATGGACCACATTGTGGCAAGAAAGAGACCAAGTAGTGCCAAATTTCACAAATATCTTCCATACGTTACGCACCAGGCTGGGTATCAAAGATTCAGAGTGACATTTGGTGCTCAAGTATCGCGGTGCTCTACATAGATACATCTAAACTGAAATGGAATTTCTGGACATCTCATCCTTGGGCGCAGCCTACCGATATGTCGTCAAAATCGAGCAGAAGCTCAAACAAAAGACGCGAGAATTTGGGCTTGGGAACCCCTCACAACAAAAGCCAGGAAAGGGAAGCCCCAACCCACAGAAAAAAGGACAGAGAAAATATGGACAGTATCAGGACAACCAGTCCAAGCTGCAAGCAAAGAAGGACACCGGAAAGACGAAGAAATATACCGGGAAGTGGTGCGACTTCCATAAGATCCCTTGGCATAACACTGCTGACTGTCGCTCAAAGCAGTCGCTAGTGGCCGAAGTGAAAGCCTATGAATAATATGTGGGTTCTGACTCTGAGCCAGAACCAGAAAGGGGAAGATGGATCATTGACGTGGAACCTAGTGCCACTATTTCTACCACCAAGCTCTAGCCTGGTGAACCAGATGAGCCAGAAGAAGGAGAGTGCCTCTTCCATTCACAGATGTGGGTAAAAGGCACCCCGCTGCACTTCATCATTGATAGCAGTAGCCAGAAGAACCTCATCTCAGCAAAGGTCGTCAAATGGTTGGCCCTGCTGACAACGCCGCACCCATAACCCTACAGCATTGGATGGCTCCACCAAAGAAGTGATCTCCGCGTCAGCCAACAATGTCGATTGTTGTACGGCATCAAGCCCTTCAAATACGAGGTATTGTGTGATGTTGTTCCTCTTGAAGTTTGTGATGTTCTTTTGGGCTAACCTTATTTATGGAAACGTCGTGTTGTGTATGAGTCTAGGCCTCGTAGTGTTATTATCACTTTCAATAGGAAATTGTACAGGATACCCGAGGCAGTCCCACCTAGTGTTATTTCTTTGATCTCTGATAAGCAATGCAGGAAGGTCATCTCTCAGACGGGGAATTTTGTCTTCTTCATGATTCGCTCTCAGAATAAGCGAAAGATCACAGCCACATCCAGGGTATCTGTGGTCAACCTCTCCACACAGCAAAATCAAGTAGATAAGATCGTGAAAGAATACTTAGATATCTTCTCCTCACCTACTGGGGTACCTCTACACTACCAGGTCAAGCACCCCATCGATCTGACCCCCGGTGCACCGCTGCCCAATGGGCCAGTCTATCGTCGCTCTGTGTTAGAGAATGAGGAGATCAAGCGACAGATCCAAGAACTATTCCACAAGGGGCACATCCGTCCCATATCATCACCTTGCGGGAGCCCAATCGTACTGGTACAGAAGAAAGATGGAACCTGGTGACTCTGCATTGATTATTGGGCTCTAAATAAAATCACAATCAGAAATCGATACCCGATTCGTCGAATTGACGACCTCCTTGATCAACTCACGGGGACCAAATACTTTAGTAAGATTGATCTGAAGTCTAGCTACCACCAGGTCCTGATAGAACAAACAGATGTATGGAAGACCACCTTCAAGTCAAAGGAAGGACTTTTTGAATGGTTGGTCATGCCCTTTGGTTTGACAAATGCTCCAGCCACTTTCATGAGGATGATGGATGATATCCTGCGACCATTCACCAATACTTTTGTAGTGGTGTATCTGGATGACATTCTCATATACAACAAGACTTGGGCCGAACACTTGCAGCATATTCAACAGGTTCTGGACACCCTGCGGCAGTACAAGCTATACGCCAACTTGGAAAAATGCTCCTTCATCATGGACAGGGTTCATTACCTGGGCTACATCGTTGATCAGCATGGCGTACATGTGGATCCACCTAAGATCCAAGTCATCCATGACTAGCTATCCCCAACCACACTCAATGAGCTTTGGATCTTCTTGGAATTTGCCAATTTCTACCGCAGGTTCGTGTTGGGATTCTCCCATATTGCATGGGCCCTCATCCAAATAACCAGGGGTGGTGGTAAGGCAAAATTTGCATGGGGTCGGTCCCAACAATAAGTGTTCGATGATTTGAAGTAGTGCTTATGCTCAGCGCCAGTGCTTTCAATACCATACCTGCAGTAGCCCTTTGAGATCGAGACAGATGCTTCAGATTATGTTGTGGGCGTCGTTCTCACTCAGCACGGCCACCCCGTGGCCTATCATAGTGAGACACTATCAGATGTTGTCCATAAGTACACTACTTACGACAAAGAAACGTACTCCATTGTGCAAGCCTGCCGCCAGTGGAGACATTACATTATTGGGAAGGAGACAGTCATCCACACTGATCATAAGCCACTGCAGTTCATGCAAACACAAGGAAAATTGCAGAATGGTCACCATCAAAAGTGGTCCACATACTTGCAGCAATTCCACCTCAAAATCAAGTATAAAACAAGAAGCACCAATCGCATCGTTGATTGCCTCAGCAGACCGCCAATCACGACTCTCACCATAGTGCTAGAATCTTGCGGCCATGAGACCTATGTATGGCCCCAAATCTATGAGACAGACCCGGACTTCGCCACCACCTACCAAATGTGACAATCTTTCTCCCTTTGCCTTTCTTTTGTTCGTTGGACTGTGTGTTAGGGTTTAAATATTGTGTGAGCCAACTCCAGGGCTTCTGTAATTCTCTTAAATAAAACATAACAAAAGTCTTAATTAGGACTTGATGAAATGGACTACTCTTAGCATTGGTGGAAAGTGACTGCACTCTCTTTGACATCTTTGTCAGGCTCTTGAGCAGAAAATAAGGCAGATTTAAGGAGTAATCACCATTTAAATGCATTAATATCCTAATGTGGTAGATATAGACTAGTGAAAATCTACCTTCACAGGTGATATACCTGTGGATCACGATCAGAGTAGTCTACCATTCGGGTCAAATCCAGCTGTGAGGTACTCCCCTTTTCTAATTCAAATTTTGCTTATCTGGAAGCAGGAATTGGCTTACAAACTCTATAACCACATGCTCTTTCTTCCACCATCTTTCTCCTCCAACTACCAACCTGCAAGATTTTGCAATTGTCTTCTTTATTACTAGCATCAACATCTTATCGATCTCCACCTCGTGACCATCAAAGTTCAGAGCGAACTCCATGGAGACCTGCTCATCGTAACCTTGAAAAGTGGTGAGGAATTCAAACCACCCGGCATCTCTGAACCTTTGAGCCATCTGAGGATAAGCTTCAAGAAGTTCAGCACCCTCGGGTTCTATTATGACTACCTGCCCACTCCTCTTTGGTGCCATCAAAACACAATCCTGTAACTATCACCCTCGAGTTCCGAATTTTCCACCTGCAATCTATTAGTGTATAACGTTCCTCTGAGCAAATACCTGTGCCTAAATTCAGCAAAATCAGACAGGTATAATATAATGATCATTGAGAATTGGGCGATTTTAAAATGATACCTTCGCGGGTACAAAGAAATCAGATTATGAAATGGTTTGAATCTCTAAATGATTCCAATATATTGTGGACACATGCGAACTCTCAGACCACGATTCGTTTCATCATAACGAAATCTGGATGACAGGCGCGTATCAAGGCATGATTATTTTGGCACTACGGGAATAGCCTTATTCATGTAGCGCTATTAATGACTTAGCAAAATTTGAATTTATGAAGTTCAAACAAGCATATAAGGTGACACCTCATTTAAAACCATGTCTTTCAATTTCAAACTTAAATAAACTATTCAAAAACTAAAATGCAAACCATAAGACACTAAAAACAAAGATCGAAATCAACTGGAAACAGAAAATGAAGTGTAGGTAAGAAGGGTTTAGAATAAGGGTTTCTCACTAAACCAAGACAAAATTAGAGACTAACACTGGCTCCTTCTGGGGATGGAGTTTTGATAATAAACTCCAAGAACTGCAGACCAATGCCTTTTCCTTTATCTCTAATTCACTGATCTCTGCATCTGTCAGTCTTTTATTTTCAGCATAACTGTAAAAATAAGTCCATTGGGTATATGGAGTCTTTATTCAAAGGAAAACATACTATACTAACTGAAACCTAATGATCCCTTGGAGAAAATAGTGCTTCAAGAACCTCCCATTCACTGGGCCCCCAAAAATTTTAGTGTTTTCTAAATTATGTAGGAGAAAAGTGTTATTGTTCATTACATTGGCTATCCTGAAAGGACCATACCATAGGTTATCGAACTTTCCATGTTTTTCTTTGTCCTCTCTCCTGGCATCCCATCTTAACACCAAATCCCCCTCATTGAAAACATCTTTCTTACTTCCCTTATCGAATGTAGCCTTGATTTTTCTCTGGTGAGCAGCAATTTTCTGATTAACCTGTTCTCTGACCTGCTGAACTTCAATCATCTGAAAAATTCTTCTTTGGACATCATTGGGTTCCTCTGGCTCTTCTAGTAGAAACTTTAAGACTGGCAGGCCCAATTGAGTTGGAAGAATTGCTTATGTACCATATACCATCTGGAAAGGAGATGTACCAATAGACTTCTTGTTACTGATACGATCGGACCAAAGAGAAGACTTTAACTTGGAATCCCATGATTTTTTATTTTTTGTTAGTTTTGATAATTCTTATCAGAGTTTTATTGGAAGGTTTTGCCAATCCGTTCCCTTGGGGGTAGTAGGGAGTAGAATGAACCAATTTGATACTATACTTATTACAAAATTCAATTATGGAATTTGATTTAAAAGCCTTTGAATTATCAGTGACCAGTTTTTTAGGACAACAAAAACTGGAAAAAATATATCCTTCTAGAAATTCCATGATTACCTTGTATGTTGTATTCTGAGTTAGAATTGCTTCAATCCACTTCGTAAAATAATCTGTGGCTGTAAGAATCCATCTATGTTGTCCTGAGGATGACAGATTAATCTCTCCAATGAAATCCAATCCCCACTGTTGAAATGGTCCATGGGAAATGATTGGTTTCAGAGGTAAAGATATAAGTTTTTGCTTTCCAGCAAATTTCTGACAAGGTTCACATGCCCTGACCTGAGCAAAAATATCTGAGAATAGAACTGGCCAGTAATAGCCTGCTCTAAGAATCTTGAAGACAGTAGCCTTCCAATGATGATGGCCTCCTCAAACACCATGATGTAGATCATGAAAGATTTGTTTAGCTTCTTTTTCATCCACACACCTCAACAGAAAACCGTTGGGGTCCTTCCAGAACAGGGTCTGATCAACACTGCAGTACTTTACAGCGCTTAACTTTAATGATTTGAATTTTGATTTATCCAACTCTAGGGGAGATTGGAAATTCAACAGGAAAAATACGATATCTGTGTACCATGTTGAAGAAACGTACTTGTTGTTTACTTTTGAATTTGTTTTTTCAATCTGGACAGAAGAATCCTGTGTCATGTCTGAAAGATGGTACAACCCAATTGCTTTGCAGTTAGACTCTGTCATTAATTTGGCGAGGCCTTGTTCTTTTATCAGCCGAGTAGGATTTATGGTGAGATCGTATTCCAGGATTTTTGTTATCCATTTCCCTCGCTTTCCTTCACAATCAGGCTGAACCAATATTTCTTTGACTGCACTGCTTGGGACATAAGCTATAATTTTAGATTGAAGAACATATACTCTGAAGGATTTTAAAGCCTTTACCAAGGCATAGGCTTGTTTTTCTATTAAATCATACTTCAATTCAGAGTCTCTGATGGTTTTACTAAAGAAGGAGATGGGTTGCTCATATCCTTGCTCATTTCTCTACAGAAGAACAACAGTTATGGTATTCTCTGACACAAATGAAAAAATCATGAATTCTTTGGAGTAATCTGGGCTAATTAGAACAGGGGCCTGAACGATAGCCTGTTTGATCCTTTCAAAGGATTCTCTTGCTTCTGGTATCCACTTAATTTCTGCATCCTTTTTCAACATGTCAGTAATGTACTTAACAATTTCTGCAAAGTTAGGTATAAACCTCCTTAAGAAATTAATTTCACCAATGAAGGACTGAATAAACTTTTTATTTCTTGGGATGTCTATTTGTTGAATAGCCTTTACTCTTTCAGGATCTATTTTAATACCTTCAAGTGAAACGATGTGTCCTAGAAGCTTTCCTTCCTCCATGGCAAAATGTGATTTTTTTGGATTAAGTGATATACCGTACCTCCTGCACTTCTCAAAGGTAATCTTCAAGTGTTGTAAATGTTCTTCATCGGATGTCGAAAATATAGTGATGTCATCAAGGTAAATAACCACAAACCTGTCTTTCTCCCCAATGAAAGCAATGTCCATAGCCCTTTGAAATGTGGCTCCTACGTTCATCAATCTGAAAGGCATATTTTCGTACATAAAAGTTCCCCAAGGAGTGGCAAAAGAGTTTCTTTTTGTCCTCTTCCATTACTGATATTTGATTGTACACTGAATATCCATCAAGCATAGAGATTCTCTTTGCGCCAACAACTCTTTGTAAGATACAATCCATTTTTGGTAATGGATAATTGTCTTTCAGAGAGCACCTGTTTAGATTCCTGAAGTCTACACAGAGCCTTATCTCTCTGTTCTTTTTCCTGACAGGTACAAGGTTGGCTACCCATTCTGAGTATCTCAGTGGCACTATGATTTTTTCTTCCAGCAACCTTTTCAACTCCTTTTCTATTATAGGTAACAGTAAAGGATTAAATTGCCTGAATTTTTGCTTAACAGGTTTTGATCCA
>SNQJ01S0089931.1:17279-31157 GCA_010110895.2 Picea sitchensis | reverse complement strand
GGTTGATGGAGTGAGCAACACTCTTGTGATTCAGTAGTGACATGATTGCTATGGTATACTAGTTGTTTATACATGATTGAGATAACATTCATATTGATTTGTTGAGGAGCATGAGCAACCTATTGGAGATCTTGGATGTATTGTGACTGGGTGTGGGTTAGTTTGGACAATGGAAGACAGAAGAGAAAGTGATTGTAGGTTGCAGAGAATCTGAGCATGTGAAGAAAAGAAAAACCCTAGTTTCTCAGAAGCATACGCTTGTTGCATTATACATTGGCTATGTGCACATGCGGGCTGTAGTGAGCCAGGGCATGTGCACACACGGGCTGCACTCCTGACAGGTCGTGTACCTGTTGACAGATTGATATCTGTTGAGGATTGTTGCCTCATATCAATTGGTGTTCAGGGTGTAATATGAGTCTTGCATTATAGAGTTGGAGCTCTTGCAGAGTTGTACTCTATTCAATTGTTGCTGATAAACCCCAGATTGTTGTCCATAATAAAAACAAAAATTGTACGTACACCTTGTGTTCTTTGTGTTTTTTATGGTTATGACTCGCTGATGATATATTGCTGATATATGTTGTTGATATATGTTCTCATCTAATTGGTTATAAATGACAGAAATGGGTAATGAATAAATGTTGAATGTTAACTAAGGAGTTTTTGTAAAGAGGGAATATTTTGGGAAAAAGAGCCCCACACTCATTCACCCCCCCTCTAAGTGTGGTAGGTGTGTCCAACAATCAGATCTGATTTTGTTGATAAGATTAATGAGATAGATTGTTGTGATAGGTTTTTTGGACAAGTTATTGTGACAGGTTATTTGCACAAGTTTGGTGCATGGTTTATGCACTTGTCTATGGTACAGGTTGATGTATAGGTTGGTGCATGGTTGATGCACTTGTTTATGATATAGGTTGAGGTATAGGTTGGTGAATGATTGATCCACTTGTTTATGGTACAAGTTGATTACAGGTTGTTTGGTAGAGGCTGTTACATGTTGTTTGGTGCAAGTTGATTGGTACAGGTTTACAATAGAATATCTCACAATGATAGTGTAACAGTGGTTCCATAATTCTAATTATGTTTTAGGGTGGTTGGGCGAGGCAAGGATAGCTGGTTGTAGCCACCTTCCAGTTGTAGCTAGAGAACATAGGGGGTTGTAGCCTCCTTCTGGTTGTAGTTAGAGAATTGGGGAGTTGGAGCTTCCCTCAGGTTGTAGCCTAAGAAAATAGGGGCTTGGAGCCTCCTTCTAGTTGTAGCTAGAGAATTGGAAGTTGGTGCTTCCTTGAATGAAATTCTTGACATATAAGAAAAGAATTATGTGGTTTTCTCCCGCACTGGGTTTCGACCTAAATATTGGTGTACTGTGCATTGTGTGGATGTGTTTATTATTGATTATTATGCACTGATGAATGTTAATGCTTATGATACAGTAAGATATTGATGATGAATAGATGAACATGGTTTAATAAGTAAAATAATATACTTTTTGGTTTAAAGGATTAATAATTGGTATAATTTCTCATTATTGATTCACCCNCCCCCCCCCCTTCAGTAATTCAAAAAAGAGAAGGTACCAAAGATCGCAGGATTTGCAGTTGTACGAGAAAGAAAACAAGATTAGATCAATAAAGAATAGATTTGAGAGATTTTACTTTAACGAATTATAGTGCAAGATGAATCCACATATAGAAATAAAGAAGGCAGAGTTCATAGAGATGTTGATTCTACCAAAGAGGATGATGACTACATCGGAAAGGTACTTTTCTGATCCAACCGACTTGGAGACTCCCAGATAATATGAATATTAGACAGGAGTAGTCTATGCAATAGCTAAGAAAGTTTATAGAACCATCCTTCGAGCAACTTGCAGAGTTTGGATTACAGATAGAGAAGACCAGTGGACACAGTTGATGTTTGATTATCATTTGCAGTAGTGAAGAATTCATGATAGTACAGAGATAGATGGGTAATCAATATGGATAGTTGAGTAGTAGAGTCTTGGACAATGGAAAAATGTAATTGGTTCATAGTGTGAACAAGGGGCATTTTAGGGCACCCTCTAGCCCTTGACCAAACTCCAAGCTAGATTTTGCTCAGATATGAGTGTCAAATCATGTTGGGGGTTGGACTAGAAGTGGTTGAGGGGCTAAAAAGATCCATAAATGCGTCATTCATAGAATTGCACAATTTTTCTCGTAGATAGGCGTGCATTTTTTGCATAGTGTGCATTGACGGTGGTGTTGGCCCGTGCATACTGCACACTATGCATGCGCTTCCTTTTGTGAATTTGTGCACTTTTATTTTTGACCCAATTATATAGTTTTTTTCCTTCTGGATGGATTTTCGTGTTGTAGGTGGACTAATTGTTGCTAGCATTGATGTTTTCTTCAACCATTGTGTGCAATGTTGCGTACAGTTTTCTAATGATAACAAAATCCTTTCGTGAAACATATCTTTAGTTGTAAGGATGAAATATCCCTTATATAAATGGGTCTCAAAACTCCTTTCACGATGCTTTGTTTTCCTTCTTCATCAAGTAATGCAAATTTCTTGTTATGGAAATCTAGGACAACGTGATTCTTTTCCAACCAATCCATTCCAATTAGGATATAATAGGATCCTAATGGTATGATATTAATATCAACAACTGTATTTTCTCCATTCATATTTATCGGACAACCTTTGATTGTCTCATTGATCCTTATTTTGGTTCTAGTGGATAGCTAAAACAAACTTGATTTTTCAACATTACTCTTGTCCAAATGAAACATGTCCACTAATTTAGGATCAATGTAACTATAGATTTCTCCTGAATCAATTAAAATATAAACAAGTTGATTAATGATCTTACCTTCCACCTCAATCATATGGGATTGGTGTTATGTTTGTCTATCTTCTAAGGATACATATATTCTTGGAATATTTCTACCCATGTCTTATATTGTTGTATCCTCTTGGATGTTGTGCAAGGTCTTTGTTTTGTCTTCTCTTTGAGGTAAATCCTTATACATTTGATATTCTTTCTATCCCCAACATTTTATTGGTGATCTTCCCATTTTTCCCAAGGAGTCTTCCTTCTTGGATCCATTCTTAGAAGATTGATCATGTTGATCTTTATTAGCACTATTTCTGTTGAAAGGAGGTTTGAATCCATTCCTTCTCTAATCATATTTCTATTTATTCTTATCCTTCCAATATTTTTACAAATATTCCCTACCCTTGACTTTCTCATACAACTACTTATCCTTTCTAATGGTTTCTCTCAAAGTTCTAGGATCACCATATTGAATCTTGTATTTATAAAAGTATGGCAGTCCACTCAAAAACCTATGTATCTTGACCTTTTCATCCTTGATAAACCCCACATAATTCAGAAATCCTAAGATCTTATTTTCCTATTCTCCCATGGTCATGCTCCCCAACCAGAGTTTAAAGAAATCTTGCATATTATTTTCATAATAGTGATCTAAAATATACTCCTTCTTAAAATATCTCTTGAAATGTTTCGAAGTGATCATGTTCTCATTAATTTGCTCAACTTGCTTCATTTGATCCCACCACATAGCATCTTTTCCATGAAAATGGTATGTCACAATTATGGCTTGTAGATTAGATGAGTAGTTGTGAAACTAAAAATACTTCTTGATTCCAAGCAACCAAGCCTTAGACTCATCTTCCCTTTCTCTTTCACCATCAAAGGATGGTGGCTTAAGCTTCCTCAATGCTCCTTGCAAACTTTCCAACTCATGTCTTCTTCTTTGATGTCTATCATGAGACACTTCTAGACTGCTCCTTGAATATTCAGATGCATAAAACTTCCTAGTTGAGTAAGAAGGTGAGTGGTGTCTACAATTCCTATTATCATTTCTTGGATGAATGGGGCCTCTATATTTATCTCTTCTTTCATGATGTTTTCCTTCTTCCTCCTATCTTGAGCCCAATTCATTCTTTTCTTGCCTCCGCAACTGATTTAGGATTTACATCATTTGGGCATGTATTTGATTATGTTATCTTGTCATCTTCTCATTGTCCACTTTGCAACTCTGCACTTCCATTCTCAAGCTTCTCACAGTCTCCATCAATGTTGTTATTTCCACTCTGGTCTTGTTCCCATTAGATTTTGTCCCTACATTACCAACACTGATATGTTGGCCTTTGGCTTCTCTCTCATGACTACAGGCTCCTTCCAAATCTTCCATGACTCTAATATGTAATCTTGGCTTGAACTAAACTTCTTATAGATCTAATTCTACAAAATGTACAAGAAACCATTTTTGTTAGAATTATGCATATTATAGAATTTTTGTCAAATAATGTTATAGGTCCTTTTTCTGCTCCATTCATGAAGAATTATATCATAGTTCTCCAAATTTTAATAATTCCAGTTTGTTCTCTTATGCATTAGATTTCCAATGACTATTATTATGCCCCAATCTAATCTTTGAGCTGAAATTTATGGCTCTATGAAATCAATAGTTTCATCCCTTTCTGCACTTGTTTCTTAGGTACAATAAATATCAAAGGCCAACTTCTACCCCTTGTAGAAGAAAATATGTCAAGAACTAGAAAAACTTTTATACCAACATAGATAGTATTTCCGATTCTGAACACAAATCAACTTTGAAATTTGAAATTGGATGCTCGAGTAAGATTCTACAATAATATAAAATCTGCAACTTTATCCTTTAAAAAAAAATCCATACTTGAATTCTTAACAAAACTGGTTATGTGCTAATGTGGCAGATGATGTGGAGATAACATGGCATTGATATGGAATCTTTCACTATTCCACCAGTGATCGAGGGATACTTCCCCTTCTCCTCGCCTTTATACACCTCTCGTCTGGTCTGGTCCAGTCCATCGATCCACCGCACAAGTTTCCATATAACTTCTCCAATCAAATCTAGTCTTATTCGGTTGACCGAGCCACCATACAAGTTTCCTTATAACTCCTCCAATTGACTCTGGTCTAGTCCACTTAGCCATCCCACAAGTATTCCAATGAAACATGGAAATGAGACAAGTTATCTTAGGGTGACAGTTGGACCATACAGAGAATTATTGGGCATTGACTGGGCATATTGACTGGGTGTTGAGGTGGCAACCAAAAGATTAGACTATGAACAAGCTTCACATGGTTCTATAGTTCTCTTTTCACACATAAGTAAAAAAGGACCGGTTTTTATTATAAACAGGTTAAGTGAGCCTTCCCCTATGCATGTGGGATAAAGAGAATATGCAGATCGATGGAAAAAATCCACATAGAGGAGAGATCGATGACCCATGTGCATTGTCTTATTGTTTGTTTGTTTCATGCATTACCACAACTTAGCAGACGTTAATATGTAAACAATCAGTTTCCATTAAAGGAATCTATCCAAGAAAGAAAGGGTCGGTTCAATGTGTTACCATGGCACGGTGTCTTACCCTCAACCTCTTTATCCTCAAGACAAATGATATCTTAGTTTGAAAGGATCTATGTTAAAAGAAATACTCAATATTTTCACCAAGAATAAAATCCTCATGTAAACACTTTTTGTCTTGTAGAATTTCCTTGAAGGTATGGTGTTGTAACCTATAGCTCTAATACCCCTTTGTAACATACCTAGAACAAAAACCCAAGAAAAAAATCTCTCTTTGCTGCTTCGATATTGATATGATATGTACCAATTGCTCGGGTACTTCCAAATTTCACTTCTTGGATTTTTTTGCAAATTATTATACCAATTAAAATTAATAAATAAGCATGGAACAAACACATACAGTCATCAATAATGATGCTAAACTGTAAAATAATGCTCACAATCAACCATACATAGTAATAACCAACAACATGTATAGCATAAACACATCATAGAGATAATAATTAATACACAATGGAAACAAATATACAAGTAGAGAAACACATCACAAATAAATTATCTTTAAATGTAATTACACCAACTATATGTAGACATCATATGTTACACCCAACCTTAGGCTCTGTTGCACATAAACTCCTTGCAATAGGCCACCCCCGAGCTTAGGGTATGAATCCACAAGGATGGGTCTCAGACCGACACTCAGTTCTCAAACAGTCATTAATAAAACTCTCATAGGTTTACTAGCTCTCTTTCCATTCACAACCTGCACCACCCAAAGAAAATGAATCCCCTTCACTACCTCCTAGTCCCTCAAGTTGTCCACTTCTTTCCAGGGCTCCAATGTTATTGGACAAAAAATATCAATATTGGAACTCTCGGGATTACCAGTCATGAACAACGTTTCTCAACATGCCAATGCATCCACTCACTCGGGAATTAGTTTGTTGTTGGAATACACTTGTAATTACTACAACCATCCAACCATGGCTCAATGCCTTCAGTAATTCATTTTTCCATTCCCCATCCCAAACCAAGAATGAGAAACGAGAGTGAATTTGAGAGGAATGAATCCAAAATAATTTTAGTAAAAATGAATGGACAACCCCTCAAGACAGTCAAGAACAGAGTTTTAATAATCAAGTACATAATGTGGTCTCCCTAAGAGACTCACATGCCCCCTCATTCCCCCACCCCCCCCAACAAAAACGTTGGTAACTCAATAATTAATCGAAGGATTTTCCCCCTTTTACCTCCTCTCTTGTGGAGTCATATCTCCCTATAACTCATGTCAATGTCTATCTCTTAGCCATTGATGTATTTTATTATTAAAAAATTTCAAAGCATTACATTTCCTAGGCACTCCGACCCCTTTTAGTTTTATAGGAACTTCAACTTTTCATGAATAAACAAAATACATGATTAAACTCGGGACTCAAAACTAGGGTATTACAATTCTTTGATCATGTATCTTGGGCCACCGATTATCCATTTAATTATTCCTCATGTCAGATACTCTCTAATGAATACCCAATTCGATCCATAACCTAGCTCATGTCTAAATCGAATCCACTACCAATCTGCATTCATCAACTTGTTCCCCCAATTGAACCCTTGAAAACTTTAATTCAATTCCTAGTGATAACCCCATTCTTAGTTTCTTTCTAAACCTTATTCCCTCTAATGAAAACTTTGAACCAGATTCTTTCAATGTTCCTCTCTTCTCCCACCTTCCCCTTCCCACTCCCCAAGAAAAAAAAAAAAAACCTCATCCTCATCCATTTTCTATCCATCAATGGTTATACATTTATCCTCAGCAAAACTTGACCCACTATTGGGAGGCCATTTAGGCCATGTAAAGGTCATCATACACCAAGACATTAGACATCATAATAAGTGAATATATGAATGTATATTTAATAAATTACATGACAAAGAGAACTTAACAAATGATTAGTTGGAGTCGGTACAACCGCTCCAACCCTTTTCCCCCGATGTATTCCCATTGAAGAAATTCTATGCTCTATTGAATCCACAATGCATCATCTTCCCACACACAAATTTGAAGATATTTGGCATGAGTGTGGTGGGATTATTTGTCTTTCTGAGCTTCCTAAACCAAACCTTTCAAAAGAATAATTTCCATCCACCTGTCACTTTAATGATAACCCCAATAAATTTTCACCCTATAAATATTAACTCCAACACTCTTTTTTATTATTATTTCAACTTTATTTTTCCCCAATGAAGTGACCACTTAAAACAATAGATATTTCAAAATCTTATACACAAAATTCAAACATCATTAACAATTTATGTCAAATGAATATTTAATATATTTTTTCTTTGAAAAGCTAATAATTAATTATTTTATTGACTTTTATTAATATTTTATTAATAAATTATATATATATATATATATATCATTTAAGGTTAGTCATCTCACTAAAACTACTACAAAGTTAGAAAATTATATAAATTTCATAAACCGATTAAATAAAATCCCAAAGTTTTTCAATCTACTTAGTTGTAACATACTTTACCAACATCTAATAAACAACATTCCACTAGCAAATATCCAAATTAAATAAAAACCCGAACTTTTTCAATCTACTTAGTTATAACATACTTTACCAACATCTAATAAGCAACATTCCACTGGCAAATATCCAAATTGTCATTCTTATTAGATATGATCCTTTTCTTAAATTTTTATTCCACGAATAATCATTTTCACATTGAGTACTAGTCTACCAAATCAAAGCAATGTAACCTTATATTCCATGCAAATCAAAGCAATGTAACCTCATATTCCATGAAAATGATTAAACCTCGGGTTTATCAACTTAATAAAATTATTTTGATTATTAAAAGAATATTATAATTTGTTGAGTGCAACGATTTTTAAATCAGCCAACTCATCATACGTCGCTAATAAATGACTACATGGAACATCAAGAATCAATATAAATCTGAATAATTGACGGAATATAATAATTTGAATTTATTTCAGACAAATTCAACCATCAAATTATGAGTTTAAAAGTGATTTAAATCCACTACTTTAACCCATCATATCTCACTTATTAATGCAAAACCACATGGAATATCAAGAAAGAAAGAAGATAAATATGAATAACTAATGGAATATAACATTTTGAATGTATTTGAAATTCACTCATCTATATAAAGACATTTAATTAATATGCCCTCCTTCATGAATGGGCAAAGTTCAAACCATTCATCCTTTTACTTTATTTGTCCGATTAATAACATCCTTTAGAAAGGAGGATAAAATTATAATAATGAGATTTCATTATAAAAATATTATTTTGTAAAAATTATTAATGATAATTGTGTTGTTATTAGTTTTACATTTAGGTTTATTAAATTAAATATTTTTTTAGATCATTTTATATTTATAATTAAAATAAAAATATTATGATTTTCATAAACAATGACATCATGAGAAAATAAGAATGTATAAAATTGGGTAAAGTTATATCTTATATTGTTATAGATATGACAAATTAAAAGAAAGTGGTGCTTTGACCTGGAAGTCCAATAGTATTGGAATTTAAGGTATGATTCTTTTGATCCAAAACCACTAGCATTGAACTAAGTGCATATCCATATTGAGAATTGGTATTGGGTGAGAGAAGTAAATGTTATTCCTAGGTTAAGTTCACTAGTGAACGAATGATATTCATTTGGGGTAAACTCTTGTATAGTGTGAATGATATCGTGATCTAAAATCTTATATCCGTTGTAGTTGGAGAAATAGTTTATTTCAAAGTTTAGAAATTTGTCTATTTCAAAGTATTTTTTAGTTAATCCAATGATCGATTTCATTATGGAGGCAATCAATATTGATCTTGTTTTTTACAATATTCATTTTGTTATTTAAAGTCATAATATAAAAAAACAGTCTTGATCAACTAAGTGGAGATTAATAAAATCTTTGTAAAATGTCAACTTCTTCTTATTAATGATTTTATTGTCATTTCACGTTTATTTTTAAACTTCAAAGAAATGTAAGATTTAATATTGTTAATATCGAAATTTGATTGTCTTATTGTATGTTCCAACAATTAATCGAAGCCTTAGAATCTCTATCTGAGTCTCTTTTAAATTTGTGGTGACTATTAGTCATACTAAAGGAAAACACAATTAGCCAATCTTTGCACAACTAAACATTTTTTTGCTTATAATTTAAATATCAAATCATGGCATCAAAAAACAATGAAAGTACATTCAACTTCAATCAATAAAATGGAGTAAGGAGTGTTGCATTTATTTTTAAAATTATAAGTTATAAATCACTTTTGGATTTGTTCAATTTTATTTCAAATCTCACTAAGGGTGTTGCGAGCCCAAACTTCATAGCCAAAAACAATTGAGATAATTAAAATGTTCAAAATAAATTTTATGTTATTCCAATCTCATCGCTGAACATTTTTACAATTGTTTCAAAATCATAATAAACTTTCCAACCATCATTGATTCTTTCATTAGCATTGTGGTTTTGAATCAAATGAGAATTGACATGAATACCTAAACACTTTTAATTGCATATCTCTAAGAATGTTAGTACCATATAACATCAGAGGATACATTATTTTCTTAGATTTAATTATCACAATCTTAACTTTAATAATATTATTATTATCATCTGATAAAATGCTATAAAATAAATTTAATTCATCTAATAAAATGCTATAAAATAAATTTAATTCATCTGATAAAATGCTCTAAAATGAGATATATGTATCTCAAAAATAAAACTATGAATACAATCATCACAAGTTAAGGTTGCAAGGTAAAATGTCTAAACTATTAAAAGTTATGACTTGAGGCAAAAAAAGAAGAAGATATAAGAAGTTGTAATGACTAAGGAAAAACATAATAAACACAAATAAACAAATTAATTCAATAGAATGAAGGGTTGAGTTAGGAAATTGATGGAATCAAACCCATGGGAAGTCTTTATTCTCAAGAGGAGGCCATCAATCACCAATCACAAGTTAAGGATCAACCACAATGAGCTTACATCCATCGTTCCCTTACTTGAGTTCAACAAGATGTTTTAATTCATGTATGACCAAAAAGATAATAAAAACTTGTCAACTCAGGGAACATCATAAATCCTGATTGAGTACCAACTCCCTTTTTTATGCTTTCTTACTACACTTAAATCACAATTCATCTTTAAATGTAAAATTGTGTTTCACCCTGTATTGCACATTGAATGTGAAATTGTGTACAACTCATCTTTGAATATGAAATTGTGTTTCATCTTTGAATGTGAAATTGTATTTCACCCTATATTGCACATCAAATGTGAATTTGTATTTCATTTTTTAATGTGAAATTGTGTTTCACTTTATATTTCACATTGAATATGAAACTGTGTTTCATTTTTGAATGTAAAATTGTGTTTCACTCTATATTGCACATTGAATGTGAAATTGTGTTTCACCCTGTATTTCACATGGAAAAGAGATGAGCCATAAGCATATGGCATGTGCTTCCAAAATTCTTCATATGGCATAACATCCTTAGTATATTATTATACAAAGAATTCCTTTTTATGGCATAGTCTATCTAATATATCTAGCTTGGGCAGAGGATCTCGCTTGCACCTTTTATTGAGCATGAATTTGCCTTTTCTTACTATTTAAATATTTCATCTAAAGTCACACTTAATGACTTAGGTTTAAATGCGAGACAATATTCAATCCTGAATTTAACTTTACTCAAATTCTTGGTATCCAAGTAAAGTGATTCCTTGTGAAATAACGAGCCAACAATATCTCAAAAGGGATTCACACCGTATGGAGATTGAGTAATAAATGCCCCTGATCACCATGGAATAATGGAATGATCTTGTTTAACTTTTCTACTCTCAATTGGGGAGAAAGCATGATGTCTTTGTGGTCTTCATATGGAATTGCATGTTCCCCTCGGATCCCCAAGAAGGGATTGGGATCTCCCTTGCTAACCAGATACGTTTTTTAATAAACTTTCCAAATCCCCATAATTTTCAAAGTTGAAAATAATCAAAATTATTGTACCATCCCACTCACTCTGCATGAGAAACAAAACCTTTACACTATACCCTTTATACATAGAATCCAAAATAAACTATGTTTCTATCAACACTTTAGATTCTGAAGAGTGATAATCTTTCTCACTAAAAGATTACGATAACCTTTTCTTGTCCAAGTGGGCCCAAATTCGTATCACTCTACAGAGAACTAAAAAAACTAAAAACCATCCTCAATCAAAAGAACAAATTAGGTCTTTAATAAGTACACATTATCATTATTTTTGTTAGAAGGTATCAATTACACAATATCTTGATTTGTTATGAGGAGTAGCCTTTAGGATTTCTTTTTACTAATTTTCAAAAAATCTAATTTTAATTTTCCAAAAGTTGTAAATCAAAATAGTATTCTAGTTATTCTTTGTTGTAATATATATTTCATTAAATGTAAATGAAATAGTTAATCCAAAATTATTATTTGTTGTAATATATATTTCATTAAATGTAAATAAAATGGTTAATCCCAAATTTAGATCGAGTAAAATTGGAAATTTTCAACACAAGAGAGTAAAAAACTATTAAATTTGCTATTTGAATGTATATATCAACTAGTTTTTTTTGTAATGTACATAACCAATATAAAAAATGACTATTGATAAATTATTCAAGAATTCTAAATTGCAGAAAAGTGTTACCACCTTATTTGCCACCCTATGGACTTATGGAGGACCCATTGATGCTTCATGTCGAGAAAAACTCGTTTGCCATGGATTTTCCCTAGTTTTAAGGATGATTATGCTTGAACTGCTTGACAGAGCGCAACCATATGCTATCAAGTTGGTTAGCAGCTTATGATCGGTCATTGGCTGCACTACTGCTAGCCCACGACCACCTCTATAAACTTGATGATCATCGTCCATCGTTGCATCATTGATGAAGGAGCATCTACTTGTATAATGTCCAAGAAAGTATGGCAATGACTCGGTTCACCTGAGTTAATCCCCTCATCCATTGTTGGGCCCTTCGTTTTTGGATAAGGAGTTGTGCAAAAAGGACTACAATCCCAGTTTTGATCCAGCACGAGTTGCGCAAGCTATAGAAGAAGTTGGACAACGAAACAAGGATAAGCAACAAAAATTAGTTGCAAAAAGGACATCGCAACGCTAGCAAAGAAAAAACAGTTGCAACAGAATAAGAAAGTATGCAAGTCAAAGCCAAAAGACACAACTTAGCTTATATATAGGGATGAATATAATTATAAAAGGGTTGGTTGTTGTTGGGTCATGTTTTGTAAAAGGGTTCGGTTCGATTCTTCCCTTGCTATTAGGTTGATGTAATAGTTGTTGTCTACTGCTGAGAAGTCTAATTTTGAGTCTGTAGTGTAATCTGTAAACTATCTTGGGAGTTAGAGATCTGCGACACGAGTCCAGAGCCAAGAGTCTATAACAGAGCGCTATTGTGTATCTCAAAGATTTTAATTGAGAAAGACCTGAAGTTAATATATGAAAAAGGATCCAAAATTTCAAAATATGTTGTTTCTTTCTGTGTTTATACTTCTACATCGTATCTTTACAATACTTCTTTATGGTTCATAAGTTCCACATGATGTCTTCGTGATTGAATTCTTTTCCGCAACATAAGTAGTTCCAGTTCTTGCACATATGAGTTAACATTTGTTTTGTAGCTAGATGTCTTGCGCAGTTCAGGATGAATCTTGAAGGTTCTGTGAATCCTCCTAAGTATTTTCCTTTCCCGT
The DNA here is from genome assembly GCA_010110895.2 of Picea sitchensis. Lineage (NCBI taxonomy): Eukaryota > Viridiplantae > Streptophyta > Pinopsida > Pinales > Pinaceae > Picea > Picea sitchensis. The sequence continues at coordinate 17,986 of SNQJ01S0089931.1, read as the reverse complement.
CCTTTTGCATTTTTCTCAGCAGTGATTCGGGTGAGACTTCTTCTCTTTGGAGGAGATGAAAATGAGAGGGCTCTAGACTACACAGTACCTTTTGTTGGTAACTTGAGAAGGACCCTGGTCTCATCAAACTTGCACCAACAAAATGGTTCTGTTGTTGGGACCTGCGTTAAAAGGGAACCTATAGGGAGGATGATTCCACTGATTGACAGATCTAATATTGACCAATGCTGGGAAATAAACTGTGATGCCTTCATATGGAAAGAAGCATAGCTGAGAAGAAAATCTATGGAAGATACTTGTGAGGTAGTCTTTTACTCAGAAAGATCGAGCGACCAATACGAAATATTTTGGGTTAAGTTCACGAAAGAACCTTTCCACTAGATAACTAGGCTCTAAGAAGATCTAGAGTTCCAAGAACGCATCAAGAGGACCTATACTTGGGATACATAAAATATTGCAACACTTCATCAGCTGGATTGTCCAGTCACGTGAGTGATTGATTTCTGGGTCAATACCACATTAGAAGGATACATTATTGAGTTTGCAGTCGAGAATCACCAATATTTTTCATGAGCAGAGGTAGATTTCAAGAAATACGCAAGGGGAAGATTGTTGAGAGAAAACCCTCTGTGGATTAAAGTTTTCTTGATGGAAGAGGGGATGTTGACTATGTCCCCTATTAGCGTCGTGTTGACAGACGAAAATGA
>SNQJ01S0089930.1:0-12667 GCA_010110895.2 Picea sitchensis | reverse complement strand
GAGCTATCATCCAAGTAATCATTAGTGCCAATACCAGTGACTGTGTATCGACCAAACAAATTTTCCATTGTTGTAAATTCAATTTATGTAACAAGTTGTTACAACAATGCCTACCCACACATTGATTCGAATCGGGGCAGAGGCCTTCTTATTTAAACAATACTGAGTTATTTCATAAGGAGGGTGACTGCATACTTTGAAAGTGTAATTGGTAATGTTTGGTTTACCATTGTTATAACAGAGCCAATGATTGGAGACCGACTAACCCAACTTTCACATGACCAACTGGACGAGCCCGTGCTCACAAGTCGACAATTATGCCACCAATCAACCATAACCAAGTCATAAAAACAACAGGCTAGGTTGGTCTTCTTTACCAATCTTTAGACTGGAGGCTAAGGTTTTTCCCATAGCCAATAAAGGGAGAGCAGAGCCATTCCTTGTAATGGTGGAAACTCCGAGGGCACGGTGCATACATAGGAAGGACCACAACTCATTCGTGGAAGGGTACCAATCCACGATAGGGGAGCCATAACCGAAAGGTAAGGCTTTGGTTTGGCCCAAAAATGGTTACTTAACACATGCAGTGTATAACCCTCATGCTCTTCAGTCAAACAATCACAACATGAAGGTGAAGACAGGGCCGATTAAAAACCCACTTCGTGACCCTTAGTCATAAAACCAACCAATGCCTAAGTGAAGAAAACATAGTGATGCAGGATGCCCTTAACCATTAAACCCAAAAATACAAAGACTGGATTTAGTAAAAATGAGTGAAGATATCTTTCCACTCAAGACCAAACAAAAACCCTCCACTTAAACCAACAAGAATAATAGAGAGCTACCACCCAGGGTGATCCATAACTTATACGAATTCAATATTATTGCAGGAAGAACCACAAATCAAGGATACAATTTCTCACAGTTTCAACACTTAGGAAAGCACAAACCAATACACATGAGCTAGTATCATTTCATAAGTAGAGCAGAGTCACGAATGACCAAAAATAATAACATACATGTAATCAAATTCCTTAAAACGGGAGTTGGTCGAGCGGTTCTTCCTTGCTAAAAATCCGGAGCATAACCACAACAACAAGATCGAACAATAGCCTGACTAGGGTGGTGGCTAACAGATGAGTAAAGGTGACGTACATTAAATGCATGTCGGCTCCACCAACAATGCATCAATTCATCAGTACATTCCAACACATTAGCCTTTAATCAAACCATGTATTGAAACCCCCACCACATTAAAAACCAATAGCATGACTTATGCCATAACATAATTCAAGTCCCATATAATTCAACCATTCACATAACCAACATCATTATCATCTTTCCAAATGCACCACCAACATTCCATATCATATGCGTTTTAACCATAACCCAATCATAATCGCATAACCACTTACTTGTTAGCTAGGCTTTAACAATAATTGTTTTTTCTGTCATGCACATAGTATAGTGAATAGGATAGCTTTAAACTCTTCCCCCTTGCAATTTATTTATTTATTTCCAATTGTTTGCATGTAGTTTAGTAAAATTTCTGAATTAGATCCCATTTGTTATAGTATTTTTCGCTTCTCTCAAAACTGTCCTGCATGCAATTTCACTAACATGCTTGTTGTGTAGGTGTGATAAGAACATAATAGCATAGGTTGTAGTAACATCAGGAATCAACACCTCATAAGCTCAAATCCTAACGAATAACAATAGTATCTCATCAACCATGTAATTCATGTCGCATATCATCACAACATCAAAAGTGAACATATCCGATCTTCAAAAGTTCAAGGGGGTTCCACCTACTAGTATTATTTAGTTTTTTATAATAATAGGGTTTAGCAACACTTTGTGGGCAAAACTTCATTGACAATTTTAATCGTTAACACAATGGAATCCCAAATTGATATACTTTCTAAGGGAGTTTCTAGTACCTTCCATAACATTCTCCTCCAATAACCGAATGGGGAGATGTGGAAGTCACACTCAAATAACATGTAAGTTATAATCATGGTGGATGAATTAAATTGTAGAAAGCATGGTGGCATGAAACTCTATATTGAACTAGAGTTTATCCTCTATGAATTGATTCCTATCTCATGGATTCTTAATTGAATCATATTTAGGAAACATGAATGTGTAAACTTACCATGCGTTTTCTTATTCATTTTTTCCTCTAATTGATTTATTAATTTTGTTCAAGTTAAGAAAAAATCATATTCTTTTGTAGGATTATGTATTTGGAGATTATTTATGATGGTATTTGTAAGACTAGTATTTGAAAATGTAATAATAAATATATATTATGTAGAGTTAAAAAACATTCACACTAAACCAATTAGTAAAGAGAAGATAAATTTAAGTAGAAAATAAATGATAAACATACACAATACACATATATTTTACCCCGAAAACCCTTAACTCGGAAAACCAACAATTCTTGAGTGTCTCTTGATCTCTTGTTGTCTTATTCATTCATAGAATAAAGAGTTACAAGATTAACCTTGGTCTACACCTAAGACATAATTTTCATCCTACTCTCTTGCTTTACTCAAGAACAACCCTGCAACCAATTCGACTTACATCTACATGACCTTCACTATTCTTCTAAATATTACTAACATCAACTCATTATAATTACAACAAACCATATTTATAGACTTTACTACATGCAAATCCCTAAATGATGGCACCCAAAAAATATTGCATATCCACACATAAGATTGGTTACAATCCCACAAATCTTGGGATGTTGTTACAGTCGACTACCAGTCATATACCAGTTGACTACCCAGTCGACCTCTAGTTAGTCTCCATTTGATTTCCACTCGAACTCCTATCAATTGAAATTTTGATCTTTCAGTCGACCACTTTGACCTTCAACTTTCCAGTCAATCACTTCGAACTTTGACTTAACCATCGACATGAGTTGCCTCGCCATTCGATTCATCACCAAGTAAATTCACCTCGACTAGACAGTCGAGTGATTGTTCTTTCCACTGCAAAGAATATAACAACCCAACATTCTCCCAATTGTTTTCTTCTTTGCTGATACAAGAGAAACTAAACTTCTATTCAGTGACCAAGGGAAACATTTCCCATTGTCTCTCCACACCAAGAGAACTTCACAACACTCACAAAATTGGTCAAAGAGTTTGCTATGTTTTCCAACATGTCTACTTTCTCTAGTAGAACCTTCTTGCTTTGCACCATGTCTCTCACGAAATGGTATTGTACATCAATATTCTTCGCCTTGGAATGGTAAGTTGGGTTATTTTCCATAAATATTTAACTTTTACTTTAGCAATTTATCTTCATAGCTCTCTACTCAAACCCAATCCATGAACACAATTGATGCAACCATACGACTTATTTTCTTCCATGAGTGGCTACCATGTATTCAACTTCTATTGTCAACAAGGATATGAATGCATCTTTCTTACTCATCCAAATGATTTCTCCACTAAACACCTTAAACACATATCCACTAGTTGACCTTCGTCGATCTAGATCTCCAGCCTAGTCGGTGTCAACAAAGCCATGTATGTTTAATTCTCTATTAGTTTTAAGTTTCCCTTGATAGAAAATCACATATTTTGTTGTGCAATGTAAGTACCTGAACACTCTCTTGAGAAAAATCCAGTTCTCTTTCCCAGATGTCGACATGTATCTTATCAATACTCCCATTACATGATAAATATCTAGTTGAGTGTAGATGATCCGAAAAGATATTTTAAACAACAATGGTTGAGTTATTATGCATGTGTTAAATTACCATTTAGGAAACTGAATGAATGAGGAAGAATGAAAGAATAAACATAACAACCATTAAGAAATATACATATCTGAACATAAGCATTAATAACAACAAACCATAATAAGAGAAGTTGATAACAGAGTTCGACAATCTCGCCTACGTCTCTGGGCCTTTGTCTCAATGGGTGAGGATTTCTTATTTATGTTCAAAGATTTAAAAGTACATCAAAACAGTGCCAAAAGGATTACAAACTGATCTGGTCTTGTTCTACCAGATTTCTAGAACCCAACAAAACTGATGGCATTGAAATTGGATGACTGAAGATCCCATAAATGGCCTGCAAAGGTGCTCTCCTCAATGGCTTCCCTGCATAAAAATGGCTTTGGCTCAATAATTATTCAACATAAACCTATTATAAACCTCCTTTCATGGCTCTAAGAACCTCTAGTATATATAGGCCTGAAGTTGGTAACCATCTCCCAACTTCCCCCCAATATCTGGTCTAAAAAAGAGCCCAATATCCCCCAATATTGGCCAAAAATATCTAAAATTGCTGAAAAAATCATTGGAAAATATTTATTATAAAGTAAATAACCCACTTTTGGGAAAATAAGGGTGCAACCCCCAAACACCACGCTCCTGGGCATATGGAGGGTGGCCATGTGGCCTTGATCTAGTCCTTAGCGTGCTTTCCCCCTTGATCTCCAGGCTCTTGGTCACATTACAGGGCCATGTGGTTGCATCCTAGACCTTTGCACACCCTCCTGTTCGATAGACCCCCGATCAAATAGCCTCTGTTTACATCCCCTGGTCGGTGAGCTAGCCTGACCGACCGGGGATAACCCATACAAAACACACTATGTAAGAGTCACATCGCACTGGTCCCATGGTATATGTCGTAACCATTAGAAAATGGGGCTATACCCCTAACAACATTCCCGCACGCCACAGGGTTTAACAACAAGGTCATATCGGGTGGACACATAGAGAGTCAGGGTTGGGGCTAGACCCCAACCCTTACCTCCTCCACCCGGAACCTTAGGTAAGTTCAAATATTAGTGGAGAGGTATAGTGTTAAGAACCAATGCGAGGACGGGCTGGCTAGCCTGGCCCTGCCAAGTCATTTTCCTGGTGGGAGGTCACACGGTCAAAACTCATAGAGTCCAAAACTTTTGCAACAACATTAACCAATGAATGGGTGCCACGTGGCAGCCCATGTATGGTCCATGTGGCACCGTACCATACGCCATCAGAACTGCCAAGTGTCAGCACTTGATTCATCCACCTCTATTAGCCATGCGTCTTCCATGTCACATGCCATTGTACCTGCCACATTTTCCACGTGTCGTACAGGCATGCCACGTGTCACCCTTGCAATGATGAAATGTGTCACTCCCTAATTGGTCCACTTGTATCTATCTAGTCAACAACCTATCCATGTCACTGTATGTTCAGCTGCCACATGTCACCTGCAAACATTTCCACGTCGGCATGACGTTAGCGTTGACGTTTTTCCTGTTGACTGTTGACTTTTTGCATGTTTGGAAAAATGAATAGATCGCTATATCTGGAGCATACAACATTCATTTGAGCCCGTTCAATTTTCATTGGGTTCGTATCGACGAGGCCTACGCACATGTCTGTTTTGAATCCATTCCGAGAAATTTTAGTTTTAGGCCTTCTTGGACCCATTTTGGATCACACCTCCCCACTAAATACCTTTTGGTCCCCAAAAGGTCACTGACCAATCATCAATCTCGAGATAGGCCACACGACTTGTTCTCTATCTTTAAACTTTGTCCTATGCACCTGTCTCATCAAGATCAACTGTAAAACAATCATGATAACTGACAACATATTGTTAGCCATTTGTACCCTGTCACATCTTACTGAAGCCACTATCATCCATGTTGACAACATTACTAATGATAGCATAAAAAATATGGCTGTGAATGAGATAATATGTTTGTAATACTTTCACGACATTATCTTATCTTGAAGCAAAGTGTGATTGATTTTCCATTCTACAATCATCTCCCATTCTTTCTTAAGATCAATTACTTGATTTGAAACAATTATAGGTGTGTTGATTGCATGAGATGCCTTTCTTAATTGTTCCATTGTTTTAAGAGATTTATTTTCTTTTAATTGATGAGCATGTACCACATATTCTTGAACTTCTTTGATTAAGTGATATTGATTCTTTTCCCTGTAGAAGATTGCTTTGCGATTATATAAATAAGGGCTGCCTAAGACCATTCCACATTCTTTTTGTCTTCTTTCCTTGAAGAAGATTTCCCTGATACACCAACTCCTATTTTTCCTGCTTCAATGTATGTTGCTTGAACATAAACCTCATCAATATTAGTAGGTCCAAACATGAATACAGTGTTTCGAATATGTGCAGGCAAACCTCCTATATACTTCATAAGAGTTTCTTGGGTATGTAAAGGAATATCAAACATCAATGCCATTTTACGAAAGCCATCTGTGTAGTCTTGGACTGTTTGTCCCTTTCTTATTTTAAGAGCTTTCCATTCAATTAAATATTTCTCTTTATAACCCAAAGGATAGAATTTCTTTCTAAGTGCAGAAATAAAAACTTTCCATGTTGGAAATACATTACCCACTTGTTGCATTCCATTTTGCAAATTGCTTTTCCACCGGATGAGTGATGTGCCTGCAAGTCTAAGCGATGCAAACTTGATCTAAATTGCCTCATCCTTGATTTTTTGCACACTGCAATAAAAATCCATCTGTCTGACCCAATTATCAAGTCTCTCTACATTTCCTTCACCATCATACATAGGTAATTCAAATTTCACATCAAGTTTTAATAAAGGCATTTCTTGTTTATGTTTATGGACATGTTTTTTTGCAGTGGATTTAGAACTTGAACTTGAAGAAGAAGGAGAAGAAGGAAGTCAAGAAGGAGGTGGAGGAGGAATTTGAGTAGGATCCTCTCCTTCTTCACTTTTTCCATTTGAATATTCACCTAGATTCCGTTTCTTTCGTTCCAAGTAATCCTCATACAAAACCTTCATCATCTCCGACATGGCGAAGAAAGTTTTTCAAAACTCTATCTCATCATGATAAAGTCTCTCTTCCGATGCCATATTCTCTCTTTAAGAAGTTCTCTTTCTCAATCCAATCAATGGATTCTTTTCAACAAGATCTCCTTCACCATGATGTAGCTTTTCCTTGGTAATCATGAAAAATCAAAATTCCAAACGTCAATTAGCTTTGATACCACTTGATCCGAAAAGATATTTTAAATGACAATGGTTGAGTTACTATGTATGTGTTAAATTACCATTTAGGAAACTGAATGAATGAGGAAGAATGAAAGAAGAAACATATAAACCATTAAGAAATATACAGATATGAACATAAGCATGAAGAACAACAAACCATAACAAGAGAAGTTGATAGCGGAGTTTGTCAATCTCGCCTACGTCTCCAGGCCTTTGTCTCAATGGGTGAGGCTTTCTTATTTATATTCAAAGATTTAAAAGTACATCATAGGAGTGCCAAAAGGATTACAAACTGATCTGGTCTTGTTCTACCAGATCTCTAGAACCCAACAAAACTGATCACACTGAAATCAGATGAACGAAGCGCCCAGAAATGGCCCACAAAGGTGCTCTCCTTAATGGTTTCCCTGCATAAAAATGGGTTTGGCTCAATAATTCTTCAGCATAAAACTTTTCTAAACCTCCTTTCATGGCTCCAAGAACCTCTGGTATATATAGGCCTAAATTTGGTAACCATCTCCCAACTTGCCCCCAATATATGGCCCCAAAAAGGGCCCAATATCCCCCAATATTGGCCAAAATTCTCTAAAATTGTTGCAAAAATCATTGAAAACTCTTTATTATAAAGTAAATAACCCACTTTTTGGAAAATAAGGGCACAACCCCTAAAATCCATGCTCCTGGGCATATGGAGGGTGTGCATGTGGCCTCAAGATGGTCCTTAGTGCGCTTTCCCCCTTGATCTCCTGACTCCTGGTCACATTACAAGGCCTTGTGGCAGGATCCTAGACCTCTGCATGCCCTCCTATTCGATAGACCCCCGATCAAATGGCCTCTGGTTATGCCCCCTGGTCAGTGGGCTAGCCCGACCGACTAGGGCTAACCCATACAAAACGCGCCAGGTAATAGTCACATCGCATTGGTCCCATGGTATACGCCAGAACCATTAGCAAATAGGGCTATACCCCTAACAACATTCCCACACACCATAGGTTTTAAATGACAAGGTCATATCGGGTGGACACATAGAGAATTGGGGCTGGGGCTAGACCCCAACCCTTACCTCCTCCACCTAGAACCTTAGGTAAGTTCAAATATTAGTGGAGAGGTGTAGTGTTAAGAACCAATGTGAGGGTGAGCTGGCTAGCCCGACCTTGCCAAGTCGTTTTCCCGGTGGGAGGTCACGTGGTCAAAACTTGTAGAGTCCAAAACTTTTGCAACAACATTAACCAATGAATGGGTGCCACGTGGTAGCCCATGTATGGGCCACGTGGCACCATACCATAAGCCATCATAAATGCCACATGCTAGCACTCGATTCATCCACCTCTTCTAGCCACGTGCCTTCCACGTCACATGCCACTGTACTTTCCACATTTTCCACGTGTCATACATACGTGCCACGTGTCGCCCTTACAGTGATGACATGTGTCACTCCTTGATTGGTCCACCTGTACGTTTTGAGTCTGCAACCTGTCCATGTCACTATATGGTCAACTGCCACATGTCACCTCCATATGCTTCCACATCAAAATGATGATGTCATCATGACATCATGCTGACGTCAACATTGACTTGTTACCTGTTGATTGTTGACTTTTTGCATGTTTGGAAAATCGAACAGATCACAATATCTGGAGCATACGACATTCATTTGAGCCTGTTCAAGTTGCGTTGGGTTTGTATCAATGAGGCCTACACACATGTCCATTTTGAAGCCATTCTGAGAACTTTGATTTTTAGGCCTTCCTAAACCCATTTTGGTCCCGAGATCCAATTATGGATTAGTAGACCATCACATACATCAGAATACCAATGAAAGCATCATAGGGAGCATGTTCCATGTCCTCTATTTCTTCTTGTGTCTTTGGACACTGTTTAACAATTAGTTTTTCTCTCGAAAAAATTGGTACCTTGACTATGCATATTGAAACGCTTCAACACTGTTTCAATGTACTTTCTCTGATTTAACCAAAGATTTATGATTGTATGGTCTCTCTTGATCTCCATTACTAGAATGAAGTTCGTTGCACCGAGATCCTTCATGTCCAACTTGGAGGACATTTTCATCTTCACCTCCTTTATAACATCCATGTTGGTTTCAACCAACAACATGTCATCGACATATAGATCTACATATATGAAACATCTACCTTCTTCCTTAGAATATACACATTGATAATCCTTGCTTCTCACAAATCACAAAATAAGGATGTATGTGTCAAAATTTTGATACCACATCCTTGGATATTGCTTTAGACCACAAAGGGATCTTTTCTATTTTCATACCATATATTTCTTTCCTTTTACTACAAATCCTCCAGGTTGTTTAATGTATATTTATTCTTCCAAGTACCCATATAGGAATGTTGTCTTCACATCCATTTTATCCATTTCAAGGTCAAATTCTACAACTAGAGACATTTGTACTCTATTGGAAGTTAATTTTGCAACAAGAGAAAAAAATTCAAAGTCGACTCCCTCGACTTGGGAATATAGTTTTGCTACCAGTCGAATTTTGAATTTCTCAACTTGACCTACTAAAATCAACTTTTTCTTGAACACCCACTTGCTATCAATGGGTTTCCTTCCATTAGGTAGCTTGAACAAATCCAATGTCTCATTCTTGTGCAAGGATTCCATTTCTTCGACCATGGTGTCCTTCCAGAGTTTACCTTTTGTCAAGTGGACTACCTCCCTGAACAACTTGGACTCATTGTTAGTGGGAGATAACATAAATGAAGAATGGGAATTGGGTGAACTATACCTTCCAGCTTACTCATTCATACCTTACAACTAGAGTCCATTGTTCCACCTCTTCATCTGATTTAGTCGACTCATCTGAATCATGTTCTTTGTTCCTCAGCCCAAACACCAACTTCTATGGTTCTTTCTTCATTTGAGCCTCTTAAATCCCATAAGTTCCTCTGACTTCCCTGAATATCACATCTCCACTATACACTATTTTCCTCAACAATGGATCCCATAGTTTATATCCTTTCATTCAATCCGTATATCCAATGAAAGTACAGTTGATTGCCTTATTGTCCAACTTGTTCCTTGGGAACATGCACACATGTGTCACAACCAAAGACTATAAGATGTGAAAGCAAAGGCTTCTTACCAAACCATACATCATGTGGAGTTGACTCAACTAGCACTGCTAAAGGAGACCTATTTACCAAATATGTTGTAGTGTCAATTGCCTCTGCCCAGAATTCTTGTGCGAGCCCGACATTATTGAGTATACTCCTTTGCTTTTCCATCAATGTACTGTTTATTCTTTTAACAACTCTATTTTATTGTGGGGAATATGGTGTGGTATTTTGGCATGCTATGCCACACTACTTGCAAAACTGCTCAAACTACTCTCCACTAAAATAACCTCCATCATGAGTTCTCAACACATTGATCTTCTTATCTGTCTGGTTTTCCACAAGATATTTAAACTCTTTGAACTTCTATAAAATCTATTATTTCTTCCTTAGGAAATATAGCCATGTCTTCTTGGAAAAATCATCTATGAAGGAAACATAATACAAAGATCCACCAAGTGAAGGGGTCAGTACAATCCCAAACATGTTACTATGTATCAATTCCATAATCCCTTTTCCCCTTGTAGCTTTAGATGGGAATCTAACCTGATTTTGTTTTCCATATAGGCAATGTTCACAAAAATTGATTTCTAAATTAAAATAAATAAAACCTTCAAACATACCTTTGTTGTGCATATCTATAAGTCCCTTTTCACCATTATGTCCCATCCTTTAGTGCCATAACATGGTTGGGTCGACTTGACAAAGAACAATTGAGTCGGTTTGTATTGACTCAACTCGATCTCAGTAGAGTCGAGTTGACTTCAAGAACAACAATGTTGTTGCATCCAGTTGAGTCGACATTCCCTAGCAACTTGTATATTTTTTCAATCCAAACTCCTTTCATTAAGACCATCACTCCCCTAACCATTTTTCACATATCCTTATGAAATAAAGTTTTCACACCTGTATCACTCATTTTGATAAAAAATATCAAATTTATTTCCAAACTTGGAATATGTAGCACACTTGGAAGAGTTCTACTCCTCCCATCCCACAACATCAGTCATACTCTTCCTTTTCCAATAATTTTGGTTGTCAAGTCATTCCCCAAGAATACGTCTCCTTCTTCACATCTCTCATATTCACAAAACCACTCTCTATGGGATTTCATATGAAAGGATGCACCTGAGTTGATCAAACAAACAACATGATCTAACTATGTACTGGTCAACACCAGATACACATATCCTCCTTTATCTAGAGTTGTCTTTCTCTTAGTTGACTACTTCTCGTCGGATCCCAGACTGATATTAGTCACTTTCGACTTATGTTCTCTCTTGTAATTCCCAACTTTACTGCATTTCCAACATCTTATCATCAACTAAACTAGAGATTTATATCTACCCTTCGACTTAGACCTTCTATTGGAGAATTTTACTTTATCTATGTAAACCGGTCGACCTCTCACCATCAAGGCATCCTTGGTCTATCCTTCCATGTTCTTCTAACTCACTCATTTCATCTAAAAACAGAGGTGCAACCACGTCTTCAAGTGTTAATGTGGTCAAATTACTCTCTATAGCCATGAATAAGCTATCCCAAGAGTCCGAAAAATAACACATTAGAATAATACATTTCTCCTCCTTAATGATTTTAATATCCATAAACAATAACTAACTTATTACAGTATTGAATACATTCAAGTGGTCCGTTACTGAACTCCCATCACACATCCTTAGAAGATACAATTTCTTTCGAAGAAACAACTTGTTTACCAGGTATTTCAATTGATACAAGCTTCCCAACTTGTCCCATAGTTTCTTTGTAGAGTCTTCACTTAAGACATTCAACAATACCGATTCTACAAGACAAAGTCGATTTGTACTCCTTTCCCTCCTCTCGAGTTTCTCCCATTCTTCCTTTGACATACTTATCAGAATTGCTCTGAGACTCACAACTACCCACTGTTCTCAATCTTTAAGGAGATATTCCATATAAATCTTCCAAAGCTAAAACTTTTGGCCATTAAATGTTTCGATCTTTATCCATGAAAGTGCTTGTCATTCTTTCAAGCACAAGTTAAATATCATTGAGTTACAATTCCCACAAGACCTAGTTTTAGCTTATATACAATATCTTCTTAACCTTATCAGACACAAATGTATATAGCAATAAAATGAGCTATGATACCAAATGTAGAGTAAAACAACACTCACACTAAACCAACCAGGAAAGAGAAGACAAATTTAAGAAAAAACCGAATGAAAAACCCACACAATACATAAAGATTTTACCCTAGAAACCCTTAATCGATAAAACCAACATTCTATGAGCATATCCTGCTCCCTTGTTGTCTTATTCATTCATAGAATAAAGAGTTACATGACTAACCTTGGTCTACACCTAAGACACAATCATCATCCTACTGTCTTACTTTACATAAGAACAACCCTGTAGCCAATTTGACTTACATCTACATGACCTTCACGATTCTTCTAAAGATTAGCAAAATCAACTCATTACAATTAAAACACATCATATATATAGGCTTTACTCCATGCAAAACCCTAAATCATGGCACCCAAAATTGGTTACAAATCCATGTATATGAT
>SNQJ01S0089929.1:14443-33092 GCA_010110895.2 Picea sitchensis | reverse complement strand
ATTCTCTGTCAGGACAATAGGAGTGGTGTCCATGGCATTAGGGAACTCGTAATTACTTTTAAGGTAGGAATTCCAGTCCCTTAAGGGAATCATATTATTTTCTTTAGTATTGCGGTTTAGAATTTGGCTCTAGAACTTCTTAGGATACAACTTAGATAATTGTGAAAGTGGCTCTTGCATTTTATTGATATAGTACATTTTTTTCCTTTTAATTAGGGATTTGTACATATTGATCTTATCGAGTTTTAAGGACTCATTAGAAACATCCCTAATGGATTTCCTAGCAATTTTACATTCTTTATCATACCAAGGGTTGGTTGTGTTAGCTCTAGAAGTCACCCTCAAACTACAAATGAGGTGAGCCTAGAAACATTTGAATATAGTTGTCTAAATCTGTTCATGTTTAGGTGAATGGGTCAAAATGACGAGAAAGAGAGAAGGGGTAGAAAAGGTCCATAATATTGTTCTGTTGGGCATGGAGTCAACATATCCTAAAGATTGAAGGCACTTAAGTTGTTCTTCAAATAAAAGTTGTATATGATAACAGGTAGAAGAATTGATAAGGAAACACAATAGTAGAATGTTCATAAAACGAAAAATCCTTTCAGTCAAATGAAATTTAAAGAAGGCTTGAATGATAACAATGAAAAAATATGCATGCTATAGCAGAATCTCTGTAGCTCATAGATCTACCTATCAATGGAAATTTTTGATACTCAAAATCTGCATTTTATCGAAGTAGAAGAAAATAAAAACAAAATAGAAAGACATACTAATAAAACATCCCTCATAGATATTCAATGGCAAAAATATATTAAAAAGAGCATGCCTCGTAGGCTTACAATCATATATACAGATTTATGTTCTAAGTCCCTCTCGGGTCTCCCCCCCCCCTCTTATACAGTAATGATCAACTAAATAGAAATACCACACACGAGCAGTTACCAACCATTTGCAACAAATATCTAAAAAACAAGCTAAAAATAAAACAATCCATCATCTATTTGCAAGAAATCTGGGACAGAGAAGTCGAATATCTTCTAATCTGCGTTCTGGAGTCGTGTTTCTAATTGTTTTGCCATGTACTTTGTCACTAGAAATTTGTGGAGCATTCCTTCCCGATCAGACACAAATTTCTCCGAAACTGTTTTGAAATTTTAAAAACCATCCTCAATTAAGCTAAATTGATACATTTGGGAGGTGGGTTTTGAATGGTTTCGACAGATTCCTTATGGTTTGATCAACAATTAGGCCTAAAATTCCTTTCCTGAAATATGACGAGAATTTGCACAAAATATGAGAATGTATATTTTTAACAATGATCAAACTGCCACCACATGTATTTATGCCTTCAAATGCTAAACTTATGGATTTAAATCTGGAAGAAAATCCTTCATTAGCTCCACCTATTGAGATCCAGAATAATTATTTCTCCATATGCACTAAAACACTACTGAGTGATTTCATAGCGATTTATCAAAGCTATGAGAGAAAAGTGCTACAAAAAATATTTCGTAGCGATTTTACAACGATTTTGTAGCACGATTTTGTGATGTGGCACCCAAGCTCTTTAACCAAAATGTGGCAGCCTCGTGATGAACACCAACATTTGTAATGACTATTTGACACAATGTAGAAGAGATGTGGTTTTCTTCGTTGATTCCTCGTGGCATACATGTTGAATGTGTTACATCATGGGATCGTGGGCTTTGCTTTGGGATTTCAATGCATAGTGAATAGAACTTAGGCATATGATACTATAGGCCCCAAAACATAACTTCAGAAACAAAAAAGAAACTGCAACACACATTATATGCCCATGGTGCTTAACTCTTGGTCTTGACCTTGTTTGCTTGATGTGTGCTATTGATAGTTGGATTGAAGGTGAATTGAATATTGGGCTATGGGTTCAATAAGAAAAGGCTATTGATGGTTTGGGATAGCTCTAGTATTTTAGTGACCAAACTCCAAAATCCTCTTACTCTTTATGACTTGGCTTCAAGGTTTTTTCCCATAGAAAACTTAGATTTGTGCTGCATAAAAGTCTGACTTTAAGCAACATTTATCTATTTATCAAAATTTTGACCTAACATTCCTAGGTGCCAACAACTGGCTCCTTCTGGGGATGGCATGCTTCATGGGAGCTGCCAAGAATAAGTAGACCTTGTGCCTTACCAAACCTGCATCCTAAAAATTGTAACTTTCTTTCCATACCCATCATCTGAATTGACCACATTCCTGCAAATCAAACTGTCCATGCCAATAGTGCCTTGTATTTATTGGGTTGGTGGAATCATTATTCCTGATAAAAACTAAAAACAAATGCTGTATGTCGAGCTTATTTATGTACAAATCCTACACTAATCAGTAAAAACCCAACTGATCATGTATAATCATCCTTCCAATGTAGCCAAGTAAGTAACTGATTGACTGACCAGATTTATCGGACATACTTTGTCAGAATGGAATGTTTCACATCAAACATCAATGGATCATGAAATTCATACTTACAATGAAACTGAGACAGAGGATCAGAATAAATGAACTCCTCTAAATATGGAGCGATGGGATCATAGAACTCATAAGAAAATACTTCTTTTCGCTGCTCGAACTGAATAGGCTGCTCATGACAAACCTTTACTTCTTGAACGATACCAAATTCATGCTCATAATTTGCTAAAAACAAAGAAGAAGAACTAAATTCTTCAATAATGCCAATCCCAACCTGCTCAATATCTGATGAAGATGTTGAAACATAAGTATCAAATATAGGCTTGCTAACTTCCAAAAATGAATCTGCTATAGCCAGTGAAGAAAAAGGCTTAGTGAATTGTTCATAAAACTCCTTCATTTCTCCATCGCTGCCTTGCTTAGCTTATGATGTATAGTTTTCATATATAGGCTGATTTCTAAAGGTTTCTGCACTTGTTGATATAGTAAATGAATGCAAATTGTCTTCACAATCATTAAGTACAATTTTACTACTAAGAGATTTCATATCCATTAATTCAGAGAGTTGTTCTGTTTCATCACGATACTCATCATAAATAGGTAAGTTAAAATCATGAGTATTTTTCAAAGAATGATGATGACAATCTGAAATGATCTCTAGATTCACCTCCAATGATTCATCATATGTTTCTATATAACCCAAAGCAACAAAATTTTCATGGAGATGATGTTTCACATGTAACACCTTATCTTGACCATGATCAACTATAGATTCATCAAATGATACCTCTTGAGACGATTTTGAAACAATCGTTTCTTCATAATCTGTTTGGTATCCTTCATCTAAATTTGGGACAACATGTACATCATGGGCAAGATCTAATGCATCTACAACTATGCAATCAATGATACAATCATCAACTATATCTAGAAGATATTCTTCTTGGGAAATAGAACTAGAAAGAGTTTCATGTATGAATGATTTCTCATCCACATCTTCATAAGTACATTCTCCTTCGTCCTCACTATAAGAAGAATTAATATGTTGAATATCTAAATGGAATTCCTCACAACAGTGCTAACGAAGAAGTTCTTGGGAAAAATACCTTTTACTCTGCTTGATGATGAAATACCATATAGGGGAAATTCTTTCAAAGAGGATTTTACTTTCGAAAAAGGCAAGGGACCGATACCATTATGGCATCACCCTCAATGAATACATAACTTCTTCATCAGTGACATCCTCATTGATGTAGATCTAGTTAGTCCATACACTCACTTGAAAACTTGATGAAGTGTCCAGGAAGGATTATCTTCCACCTTTATATGAACCGTGGAGGTCTCCCCATTTATCTATAGTGGGAACAACATTAAGGAAACCAACAATATCAACAAAATTGAATGGAGAAAACCTTGCAGCCACAATGGCTTCCATGCAAGCATCTGTTGACATCTTGGATCTTGTGGAGTTGCCTATGAACCTTCAAACAATGGAGTCACCATGGTGAAGATCTCTGATCAAATATGTGCCCTCTTCTTGTTCACCATCAAGCAGCGGATCTGATCGTTGTCGTTCTTCGAGCGAAATATCTTAGTTGCTTAAAGTCCCCAAAACCAACGATGCCAAATATTGAAAGCTCTAGAAGTCACCCTTGGACTACAAATGAGGTGAGCCTAGAAACATTTGAATATAGGTGTCTAAATCTGTTCATGTTTAGGTGAATGGTTCAAAATGACGAGAAAGAGAGCAGGGGTAGAAAAGATCCATCAAATTGTTACATTGGGCATGGAGTCAGCATTATATCCTAAAGGAGTTAAGAGGCACTTAAGTTGTTCAATAGAAATAAAATTTAGTATATGATGACATGTAAAAAGAATTGATAAAACACAATAGTAGAATGTTCATAAAATGAAAGATCCTTTTAGTCAAATGAAATTTAAAGAAGGCTTGAATAATAGCAATGACAAAATATGCATGCTACAACTTGATCTATGTTTCTCATAGATCTACCTATCAATGGAAAGTTTTGATTCTCAAAATTTGGATGTTATTGAAGTAGAAGAAAAGAAAAACATAATAGAAGACATGATGATGAAACAACCCTCTTAGATCTTCAATGGAAATATATTAAAAAGGAGCATGCCTCATGGAAGCATAATAGTAATATGCTCCGAAGATTTATGTTCTAAGTCCCTCTTGGGTCTCCTCCTCCCCTTCTTAGGCAATTAAATTATCAACTAGAAATGAAATGCAGGCCATGAAAATAGGTTACCAACCATTTTGCAACAAAACTCAAAATAAACTAAAAATAAAACAATCCATCATCTATTTGCAAGAAATATGGGACAGAGAAGTCAAATATCTTCCAATCTGCGTTCTGGAGTTGTCTTGCTAATTGTTCTGCCATGTGCTTTGTCACTAGAAATTTATGGAGCATTCTTTCCCGATCAGACACAAATTTCTCCGAAACTGTTTTGAAATTTTGAAAACCATCCTCATTAAGCTAAATTGATACATTTTGGAGGTGGGTTTTGAACGATTTCGACGATTCCTTATG
Organism: Picea sitchensis; assembly: GCA_010110895.2. NCBI lineage: Eukaryota > Viridiplantae > Streptophyta > Pinopsida > Pinales > Pinaceae > Picea > Picea sitchensis. Next base: position 28,083 of record SNQJ01S0089929.1, on the reverse strand, counting down.
GTTTGATCAATAATTAGGCCCAAAATTCCCTTTCTGAAATATGACGAGAATTTGCACAAAATATGAGAATGTATATTTTTAACAATGATCAATCTGCCACCACATGTATTTATGCCTTCAAATGCTAAACTTCTAGATTTAAATCTGGAAGAAAATCCTTCATTAATTCCACCTACTGAGATCCAGAATAATTATTGCTCCATATGCACTAAAACACTACTGAGTGATTTCGTAGTGATTTATCAAAACTATGAGAGAAAAGAGCTACAAAAAGGATTTCATAGAGTTTTTGCAGCGATTTCATAGCACGATTTTGTGATGTGGTGCCCAAGCTCTTTAACCAAAATGTGGTAGCCTTGTGATGAACACCAACATTTGCAATGACTATTTGAAATAGTGTACATGAGCTATGGTTTTCTCCGTGGATTCCTTGTGGCATACATGTTGAATGTGTTTCCTCGTGGGATCATGGGCTTTTCTTTGGGCTTTCAATGCATAGTGAATAGAACTTAGGCATATGATACTGCAGGCCCCAAGACATAACTTCATAAACAAAAAATAAATTGCAACACACATAATATGCCCTTAGTGCTTAGCTCTTGGTCTCAACTTTGTTTTCTTGATGTGTGCTATTGATAGTTGGATTGAAGGTGAATTGAATATTGGGCTATGGGTCCAATAACAAAAGGCTATTGATGGCTTGGGATAGCTCTAGGATTTTAGTTACCAAACTCCAAAATCCTCTTACTCTTTATGACTTGCCTTGAAGCTTTTTTCCCATAGAAAACTTAGATTTGTGCTGCATAAAAATCTGGCTTTAAGCATCATTTCTCTATTTATCAAAATTTTGACCTAGCATTCCTAGGTACCCCTTGAGGTTGTTCTATTATTCTTTTCACGAGGGATACCTCGAAGAAGGAGAACTTGTTAATAGAAATGGAAAGGGTGGTTGTAAAATTATGAGAGAGTTCTTCAATGTTGTCCTTATAAGTTAGAAGATGAAATTACTATTTAAATCCTTTAAGAAAATACCAATTTACTTTTGTCAAAGCCCAATTGTCTTTGATTATCAGAAAAGTTTAGAGTTAGAATTAAAGGTTTATAATCAAAGGATTAGGTTCATGGTCATGATCATTTTATAAATTCTTATTTGTTATTAATGATAAAAAATAAATATCACAAAAAGAAAATGGCAAATCAATTATAATAATAAAAGTAAATAATAAAAATGAAAATGTAAAACAAAAAAAAATTAGAAAATGGGCAAAATAAATTGTTTATTTAAAACATTAAAAGCATATATATAAGGTTATTATGTTGTTTGTGTGTATTAACCTATGACATTTACACTACTCTAAAGAAGATATGCCCTTCCTTCTTGTAGCCATTTATTTTAATAATTATTTATATATAACTTTATTAAAAATTTATTAAAATAAAATAAATAAATATTAAAATATTATTCATTAGACAATTATATATTAGTAAATAGTAAATATTATCCATGGTGTTATTTCCATGTCATTAGCTAATATGGAATGTAATTACTCACAGTTTGCATAATGGGAAGCATTGAATGAGGGAAAACACCATGAATAATCTCGATGAACAATTTCAAAGATGGTGGTCCTGACTTGATGGAAGTCATGCTACAAGGTAAAATGATTTTTTTTCCACATTGAACAAAGTTCCCATCTTGCATGGTGTCATTTAACATGAGGACTGTCGATGCCTTGTCGGCATGCTCTTTCATATGGAAGTCTTTTGGAAGGTCTGCAATAACTAAATTTAAGACAAAATATATTTTGGGTAGGTGTCATTTAATTTATTTATAGGTTAATAGGTACGCTCGATTTGATGGATTTTGAGTATGTATATTTATGGATATGTGTGCTCTTTGGTATGGAAAGAGTTTTATAGATGAACAAAGATGGTTTTAGAAAACACGTTAATCAATTTACATGGTTCTTACAAAACCTATCCCTAAGATATGACTTCGACATAATTATTAGATTTTTTTATGTTATTATTATTATTATTATTCTTAACATTGTTCTAATAAACTCTCGATTGAGTGACTTTGTTAGTGTTTTTTATTAAGTGATTCATAGCCTTGACTTAATAGGTTCTTTAATATTACATAAATCAATTTTCTAAAGACTTCAAAAAGTATATACCAACTTCCTCTACATGTTTCCACCTTAACAAAAGTTCTTGAATTTTGTTGGCTATAAAAATTCAAATACTATTGTCTAAAAAAGCATGAACTCTATTGACCTCTTCTTTTCCAACTCTTGAGGAGGGGGAGTGATGTTGTTTAATGTCCATTGGTTTTTTGAATTGATGAACCATTCCATCTATTGGAAGATTGGTTATTTGTCATTGATGTCAACCCTAGTCATTTGTTTGGACATAAGATTGATGAAGGTATTTGGACATGAAGGGCCAGTGCACATGCAGACACAACACCCATGGATGGATAGTATACATCATGTTGTTTCATTTGGTAGTTGGAGCATCCGTGGATCCTCATGGTTGAGGAGAAATGAATTTTGAAGATGACAAAGTGAATTGAAGAGAATCTGAGGTCAATATAAGATAATTAAAGAAACCAATTACAAAATAAGAAAGTGTCAGTCAACCCTAATTTTAAAAGCAAGTGACATAAAGGAATATAAATACATATCATTATACATTCATTTTCACACAAGTCGATTCGGAGGAAATTTGGAAGTAAAGAAGGTCAGTTCAAGGGAGGATGAAGTCTTTTGGTGATGTGTTCTAAGGTGTTCTAGGTAAAACAATCATAACTTATTCATGAGAATCCAAATGAAGTGATATCAATTTTGGTGGAAATAGTATGGGCTTTAGTTTTTGGTGTACGAATTTCAGAATCTAATGTTAAATGTTGAGCAGGGGCATTACAGCTACAAGTTTGCTCTCTGAATAAACCAAAATTGAATAAAAGGTCTACCATTCTCTCCTATAACTTATTTTTGGGGACGATTCAATGAGTGAAAATTGGAGGTTCCGAAGAATACATTGATTAACCGTATTTATAGGATCAGGAGTATTCCAAGTGAAGAATTGAAAAAGTTGAAGAAGTCTCGGAAGCATTATCGGGTTCTATATGATGGTTGGTTGATGGTGATGATTTAATGTAAAGTTTTATTATATCTCATATATTCTTGGGTGGAAGGAAGGGGCAATGATGGAAGGTGTATCCCTCTGATATTGGAGAGTTGTATCTTTCTCTTGTGGGTTATCCCTCCTTTTATATTTGGAAATTTATGTGCTTTACAGCACAGAGTCATTACTTCCCTTAGACAATAACTATTGATTATTTCTCATATATTGTGCATGGTGTATTGTGGTGTATTGGTGTAGCTCTTATACTATTGTTCATTGATAGTTGGATATAATTGAATGGTTTAAGTGAGGTGATTTTTATTTTTAAATTGTGCTTGATCTTGATTCACCCACTCTAAATTATCAATAGTTGGTATCATGAGTAGAGTTTGCCTTGAGAACAGATTTAACCAACTTGGAAGGAAAATCTGGCGAGATGGATGACCATGAGCACATTTCAAATGCGATTAAAAAATTTGATGGAAGAAATTTCTGCATGTAAGGTGATAGAGTGAAAACTTACCTGATGACTTTGGGAGTAGACATTTGTTACTCGGTTGTAAATGGCTATGTAATCCCAAATAACGCTCCAACTGATCCAAATGAGAAAAAATCTTATGAGTTGTAATTCAAAGGCAGGACATGTTATTCTAGCGGCATTGACACCAACCATTGCTAGCAAATTGATGGGTTGTAGCACTGCTCAAGAGGTATGGGACAAAATCAAAAATATCTACGAAGGTGATCCAAAATTTAAGCGGGTCAAGCTTCAATGACATAGAATAGAAATTTGAAAATTTGAAGATGAATGAAAAGGAAGATATTGCAACCCTATTTTCTGAGAGTTGATAGAAAGTTGTTAATGCTATCAGAAGATTAGATGAAGATCTCGATGAATCCTTGGTTGTACAAAAGTGTTGAGATCACTTCTCTTGAAGTATTATACTAAGGTCTCCGCCATTGAAGAAACTATGGACTTGACCAAAATGACAATGGATGAATTACTTGTTCTCATTTCATATGGAGATAGAGAACATGTACAGAAAGTAGCCAACCAAACAATGAAGAAGCCTTTCACATTATAAAAGAAGACAAAAACGGGATAATGACCTTGATGAAGAAATAGAAAATTTTGTAAGAAGGTTCAGGAAAGGGAAGTGGAAGATACAAAAGTAGAAGTCTCCTCTAAAATGCTTTAATTGTGGTAGAATGGGACATATTGTTGAAAAGTGCTACTATAAAAGAAGTCTCAATAATAAAAAGAGCTTCTACTCAAGGATGATGACATCTCCTCGAATGAGAGTGATAAAGAAGATAATGATGGAGGAGAGTCCTCTTCATAACCAAGAAACCCAAGATGATGATCACAAAATTCTAAAAGAAGAAAATCATTTTCTGAAGAGATTTAGATTAGAAACCAACCTTGATTCCTTTTGGGGATACAAAGAAAATGCAGAGAGAGTGAACAAAGAGATGAAATTTTGAAAGTTGAAGCATGTTGAAGCGAAAATAGCAATCATAGAAACACAAACATAATACTAAGGTGAATTGGTAGTTGTGAAGAATAGAATTACAAGCTTGAAAGGCATTGATAATAGCTTGAAGGAACAATTAGAGATTATGAGAAATTAGAAGAAGAATTGGATCACACTAAAGGGGAGCTACTATTATCAATAGAAAAGTTGCTGAAAAGTTTGAAAAAGCAGAAAAATTAGATGAGATCCTTAGCAGTTAAAGATCTCAAGCGACAAAACATGACTAGGATACAATGAGTTTGAAGACAACAAAACAAGAAGGAATATGAAAATGATGAAACCAGCACTCCAGAACAAGTTGAACAACAAAATAGAAGACTAGAATTAGGAAGGAATGAGACGTAGAAGATCTCCCATTAGGTATGAAAGCAATTATTATGAAGGAAGCTACAAAAGAATATATCGTGAACCCGGATGGACCACACAAAAGAACATCACTTACTCCCAAGTATCGAGAATTTCTTTTCTTGGACATTTGTTATACTTGTGGAAATTTTGGACTCAAGGAAATCAATTGTAGAATCAGTGAAAGAAATAACTTCATAAGATACATGAATGGTGAAAATGGTAGATATGGAAATGTTCATGGACACAATCAGCGAGAATTATAATCCATTTGACCCATTAATGGATCAAAATATTATATGTTACAAGTGCAATAATCTTGGTCACAAAGCATGAGATTAGAGATATATGAATGAAGATGTCATTGTTATCCCAAATGTTTATGCTTCCAACTTCTGTATGGAAAAGGAAAGAAATTCCACACAATGGCTTTGAGATAACATTGGTGCGTAGAATGAAAAGAAGAAGATGAATGGTTCATAGGCAATGGGTGCTAATCTCATATGTGGGAGATCCAAAGCAAATTTGTGAAGCTTGAAGAAAAATTTGGAAATGTTGCATTTGGAGATGACTCATCTACCGAAATACTTAGAAAAGGAACTTTAAATCTTAAAAGTGAAAATGTAAAAGAAGAGTCAATGGTTGAAGATCACGAGCATAATGATCTCCGGTCAACAAAATATGTGATCAAGGATACACTCTTACGTTTGACTCGAAAATGTCATCCAGAGAGAAAATAACTTAGGAAGATTGGTTGCAACTTCACCAACAAGAAGATCGAACATATACATCCTAGACATGAAGAGACATAAGACACACAAAAATTATTCCAAGAAAGAAAAAGTCCCAAAGACCTACAAATAAGGATAAGAAAGTATTGTGGAGTGCCACATATTAGGAGAAACCCCAAGAAGAGGGTTACCCTTTTCCATTAAACTTGGGGGGTAGCCTACCCTTTTCCATTGATGTCAAGGGGAGAGAAATTGGGATCATGAGTGTTTCCATCAATGACAAAGGAATTGTTGGAAGATTGGTTGTTGTCATTGATGTCAACCCTAGTCATTGGATTTATTTACCAATATTGATGAAATTATTTGGACATGAAGTATAGTGCACATCACAGAACCTAACACCATGGATGGATAATATACATCATATTGTTTCCGATGGTAGGTGTCACATCATGGCTCATCATAGTTTGAGAAATGATTTTTAGAAGATGACAAAGTGAATTAGAAGAAGTATAGCCGGTCACAGAAGATAATTAAAAGAATTACAAAAATAAAGAAAGTGTCGAGTCGGCCCTAATGTTAAAAGGAAGTGACATAAAAGGGTATAAATAAATATCATTATACATTCATTTTACACACACAAATTAAATTTAAGAGGAAATATAGAGTAAGAAGGGCCAGTTTAAAAGGGAGGGATGAAGTCTTTTGGTGATGTGTTAAGGTGTTCAGGGTAAAAAATCATACTTCTTCATAGAGAATCCAAATTAAGAAGTGATACCAATTTCATTAGAAAGAGTCACAGGCTCTAGTTTCTTGTGTGTGAGTTTGAGAATATGATGTTAAATATTGAGTGTAGAATTGATACATTACAAGTTCTCTCTCTGAATAAACCAGAATTGAAAAGGTATACCATTCTCTCTATAACTTATTTTGGGGAGGATTCAAGGTGAAACTTGGAGAGTTTCAAAGAATACATTAGTAATATTATCAACAAGATCAAAGTATTCCAGGAATTGAATAATTAGAGGAAGTTGAAGAAGTCTCAAGAAGCATTATCGGGTTCTATGTGATGGTTGGTTGATGGTGATGATTTAATGTAAAGTTTATTATATCTCATATATTGGAAGGGAAGGGCAAGGATGGAGAGACCCTCTCTTGATATTGGAGGATTGTATCTTTATCATGGAGGTTTATTCCTCCCTTTATATTTGGAATTGTAGCTACCTTTGGAAGCCATTACTTCCCTTGAACAATAACTATTGATTATTTCTCATATATTGTGCATGGTGTATTGTGGTGTATTGTTAATAACTCTTGCTTTATTTTTAATTGTTCATTGGATATAATTGAATGGTTTAAGTATAAGTTGAAAAAGTTTAAGTGTACTTGATATTGATTCAACCCCTCTCAGTAATCCAACACCATCTTTTAGCTTATCTTGGCCAGGAGCTTTTAGGATCCTTGTTGTGGGATGCCACTAAGAGGGAGTCTTTATGGAGGTTCAGGTTAAGTTCCAGAGCATGTTGCATTCAACTTCTAAAATATCTAACATTTTATTTTGTGGCACCAACAAGTTCATAATGTTTGCATGTTGAGTGACATAATGGTGTTTGTTCTCGTGCACCTTGGGGTGACAAATATCAATGAAGCCCTATTAGACTATATCTTCTCCTCGTATTGCATAAAAAATCTCCTAGGTTCCATGAAATCCTTATTATTCATGGTTACACAATGGGTCCTTAAACCTACAAACTAAATCTGGCATTGGAGAACACAACCAGCATAGGATCTTTGACCTAAATAAAGGGAAGAGAAAGCCATTGATTCCCTTTGTAGAGAACCTATTAGTCTAGGATTATCAATTACTACGAGGCTTGGTGAAATTCTAAACACTAATGGACCAAGAGGACTAACCATGAGCTTGAAAAATAAACCAAAATACCAAATCAAGTGAAGTGTAGAGCTTCTAACTACAATTCATTCCATGGTAGAGGTATCACTTTTAGCCTGGGAGATCGAGCTCTTGAGACTGCATAAATAATGCTAGAGAACATAAATACCAAATAAACTATTGAATAACAAAGAGAGATGGAGTAAATTCCTTTAATTCAAATCCAATTTCCTATGACCAACATACTAGAGAGCCAAGTAAACAAGATACCAAACCTAGGAGCCAAGGCCCAAGACACCATCCTTCCAAACAACCTCTACAACGAGCTCTTGAGACTGCATAAATAATGCTAGAGAACATAAATACCAAATAAACTATTGAATAACAAAGAGAGATGGAGTAAATTCCTTTAATTCAAATCCAATTTCCTATGACCAACATACTAGAGAGCCAAGTAAACAAGATACCAAACCTAGGAGCCAAGGCCCAAGACACAATCCTTCCAAACAACCTCTACAAATTTCCTCCCTAACATCGAAATATATCTAGAAATCCCAGCTAGATCCCCTGTCTTGAAGATTTGATAGCAGATGGGTTCAACCACGAATTCTCCTAAATTGCATGGAGGTTAATTGCTTAGTCCCACAGTGTTGATGCATATCACACTGAGATACTCAATATGAAAAATCAAGATGGATGTTCGCATGAAGGAAGGGACGAGCTCTACACTTTGAGCTCTCATCCCAAAGCCACTACCATGCATAACTTGTTGATGAGCCATGTGATTAATAAATGATGCGTCACCTGCTATAAATTCAAGGACTAGGAGATGATACAAATATAACTCACCCTATTTTGAATGTATTGTCCTAAGGCCAAGGAGGAGGTCATTTTGTTCCAATAACTTCTTGATTGAATTCTCATCTCACATTATAAAAAGACTTTGTCCAAAGTTTTAACTTCTTCTTTGACTCTTTCTAAGACCATGAATATCTTAGATTTCACCTGGATGGAGTCACCAATCATAGCTTTGATAACCACCGAGGAGTCTCCTAACATAATTAGTCCCATGCTCCTTGATTCTTTATCTAATTGGATGCCCCTTAGAAGTGTGTAGGCTTAAACTAGTTTGTTAGAGTTGTGCCCAAGACCCCAATCAAATGTGGCTATTGTTTTTCCTCTGGGATCATAGAGGACCCCTCCTATGCCTACCTCCCTTGATACTATTACATTAATATTATACAAAAAAAATACTTACATTAAAATGATGTGTTACTACCTTCCAAAAGAGGCTGAGCCACAATGATAAAAGAAATAACTTTTCTATCCAAAGATGAGTCTTCCCTCTTGTGAGGATAAATAACTTGACTAAAAATTAGAAACAAGGTATATATTATACTATGATTATCTATCTCTTGATACCAACATGATATAGAAACAACATAAAACATATTTAGACTTTGGGAGATAGGATATTTGTGGCTAGATATCTACCTTAGAATTAGATTCCACACGAATGAGAATTGGCGGGGTAACTCCTTCCCGAGAAGCTCTAGATTACTCCTCTTCCCCTATGGTTTCTTTTCTTCTTTGCTCCTAATCTTAATTCATTTCCTTTAAGCCCCATATGACATTCATCAATGCTTCATACCTTTGGTCTAGTTGGTCAAGTTTGTTCAAGATTTCTTAGTCATGGGTTCCCTTCTCCTCCATCTCCTTTGCCATGAAGGATTTGTTATGATAGTAAAGCTCTAATATTTTCATATATTTAGTCTCTCTACTTATGGAAAACCCAATAATTCAAATCCATTGCAAAAGTTCCTCATCAATTTGTTTAGTATAGGTCCTCCCTTGTTCTTCTCTAACTAGGTTTTCAATTATGTCAACTTCCTAGTTGCCTTTGTTTTTCCCTAGCCATAGAAGATTACAATTTCTTTTCCAATCTCTTGGAGGTTCTACATACCCTAGGTTTTGCTTGTCCCAGTCTTATTTTTTATCCTTCCCCAAGAGCTGAGGCATCTCCTATGTTTCCTTACTCTCCTACTTCCTTACCTGTGATTTTTCCTCTCCTGTAGAGATATTGAACAAAGCTACACCTCCTCCTAGAACGATGTCCTCCTTCAGGGTAAAACCTCCTCGCATTGGTTAAGAACTCTCTTTGTGTATAGAAATAAACCTCCATGCTCATCATTATTCCCTTTAGGTTAAGAACCTTTTTTTGGTGTTTAGTGTTTACCATTATTTTTCACATTTATTAATCTCAATTTCTCATTTTTTTTGTTGTTTAATGTTTTCCTTTGGTGTTGCAATGCCTTTGTTACCCACCAAGATCCTTGGGTCCACGAAGTTTGGCTTTCTTATGGATATGTACTTGCAGATGACTAGTTTCTTGTGTTGTATGAATGAATTCAAACTAGCATTCAAGAGGAAAAGATTGAAAGATTGATATCAATGCAACTCTGTGCATCTCTTCAATGGAATCTAGATCATATCACACATAAAATAATGAAAGTAGCAAGGAATATGACAACATATATAATTCATAGTCAACAACTTATTGACCAAATTGCACAAATGGTTGAACTTTCGTAGTCGATTTGTGAAGAAATTACCCGAAGGAAGATTGCGTAAAATTATAAATTGTATGTTTGTGTTGCGCAGGCTTTAAGCATAGAGTGAAAGTAATTAAATATCCATAGATAATGCCCATTAATTTCTTAGACTTGTCTTCAAAGACTATTTACAATCCCATATGTCCCATGATTTGGCTTAAAGTCTATTTGTCACCTCCCAACATAACGTCTTCTGTAAAATCTACAAGTTCATCATACCTATCCATTAGGAACATGTTGACGGGTCCAAATGGCATGTCAATTAGGTAAGGGAAAATGCCCGATTAGACCTACACTCATTTGGGATAGGACTTTCCGACTAGTATGTGGGCCTAGTTGCCACTCAAGGATTTTCAATTATAAACTCAAGCACAAATGGTCCTCCACATCATTCTTATTGAAACTAATTAAACTATCTAAAATATAATTAGAAATATTCTATTCTAATTCTAACTCTACCATATCCTGAATATATAAACATAACATGAAATAGTAGCATTGACTGTAGAATTAGTTCATGTCAATCAATAATATATTAGAACAATAAATATATAGATTGAATCACAAATAGTTGTAGAGTAATCCTGTAAAATTATCCATGTATCCATTAGAAATCATAAATAGATAAGCACCTCAAATGACAACAAAAAAAATAGTACATATGATAACCATTCAAGAAACTTATATAAAACAAGCATATGAATAGTCCCATATACACTTGTAAACATTCATGACTTTAAAGTTGTCTTCTTCTCTTTATTTTCTCAGAAATAATAGTATCATCTGATCATACAATGGTCAAAAGTCCATCTATCTTTGATGGAGCTCTCTTTTATAAAACAAGAGTGTCTCTTTACATTTTATAATTGTCATCATTTTAGATGGCAATTACACCTCATCGTTTCAACTTCTCCTATTCTATATACAATTTGGATTCCATGAAGAAATATACATTATACAAAAAATCATGAGTCTTTCTTCAAGGCTAAGTCTTCTACATAGGTCATCCACAAGTTGTATGTTTTGGTGATGTATTACATCTTGCTTAACTTCATGTTTTCGAGTTTTATATCCCCATCACACACTCTGTCTACAACTTCATTTTCAGGTCATTATGGATTTTATTTACAAATTCATTTGTAGTTGTAGTTTGTTTGATCACTTGTATTACATATTTTCTCAGGATGTCTTTGTTGACCTCAATAACTGCTCAATAGCCTATTTACTACTATATTTATTTTCTTCCACCTTTGTTATCCTTAATTTGTTGGGTCATGCTTGGAAGAGCTCCTCATTGATTGACATATTGAATTGCTCTAGCAACTCATGAACAAAGTTCCACATTCTGGTACATGATTTATTGGAGAGCTTGATGGTTTCCTAAACATCCCAACATAAGTTTTTCCATCCATCCATCAACATTTGAGTCTTTTTCCATTCCTTTGTGTTAAATATGAATAAATCGACAAGGATCTCTTCATTCATTTCTTTCCAATTAATTATTTTTTCAAATGCATGCTTTGTCTCTATGTGTTGGCCTTTTATTTCATCTAGTTGACTAGATATGCTAATGATCTCATCTTGATAATCTCATATCACATTAATCTAGGTGAAGAAGCTCTTTTTTTCTTCTCTTAGCTCTTCATTAACCCTACTAGCTTCTTCTTTTACACTATAAAATGCAAGTTCTCTCTATTGTCTTTCTTTCTCTAGTTTCTGGATCCTTACTCCATACTCAATAACATTCAACTTTCTTTGTTAAAAAATATCACATTTTCCCTGATGCTCAACTTTTATTCTTTCTGTATCTTGTGAATTCTCCCTTTTTAGGGTTTCTAATTGTTCCATGTCCAGTTGTTCAACCTCATTGATTTTTTGTTTAAAGTCATCCTCTAAATGATCTTTCTGGAACTTCAGTTGCTCTTCCAACTCTTCTACCTTTTCCTTATAGAGATCTAATGTAGACTTAATTTATAGATAGAGACTTCATTTTCCCCTCCAAAGGCACTCAAGGATGAAGTATTATCAAGGGAATTGACTTGAGGATCTGGTCCCAATTTCCATGAAATCAACGTGTCGAAAGATCCTTTGTTGGGAGGGTCTTCACCCATTTTCCTTTTGGTTGGTCTTTTCTCAATTTCTGTATTTGAGTTGCTATAAATGTATTCACCTACAACTACCATAGCGTAATCAAACTCTACTAATTGAGAAAAGTATGAGAAATTTCTTGGTATTGTGCTTGAAGGTGTACTAACATTGATAGGTGTTTTCACTTTTCTTCTTCCTCCATAGCCCTTTTATGTCGTTCGTATTCTTTGGTTTCCTCTATTTGATTTCTTTCCTCTTCTTTTTCCTTTTTCCTTTTCCTTGACCATTTGTAGTTCCCACCGTTCTTTGGTTATCTTCTTTCTTTCTTCTTCCTCTCCGTGTAACTTTTATTTTCTTAGTTCATTCTGAATCATGTTTAACACCTCTTCAAAGAATAATACTCCCTTGAAAATATCCTATGAATCATTGACATCACACACAAAAGGGCTTATTAACGCCACAGATTTAATGTGATCTCTCATAGTACCTTTCAAATCCTGTCTCCTAGCTTCACATGTGCATAGACATAAATCTTCAGGATTGTAGCTTCTTTTCTGGCACGAGGGACGTTAAGTAGGGTGAATCTTCCCACTTTGATGGGGAACCTAGGCCAAATTCTCTTAGAACATGCAGATATAAATGAATTTATCCCTTCCTCTGCTATCTAATAGAAAATATCCCTACCCAGTAGCTTGTTAGGGACATATTTAGGAAGAATATGTGGGGCATGTGTACAACCAAATACCCTAATATAGATATAGTGTTTTACCATATACTAGTCCCTATTGGAACATCAAGCATTGATGGTTCATCACACATCTCTTGGGTTTAGTCGATCAAGCGATTGACCTACATATGGATACAATCAGTTGGGTAATCAACCAACGCACTACACTAGTCGATTACGTAGTCGACTTACCTATCGGTCGGACAATCGACCAACAATAGAAGATAATCGAGCGGTGAATCATCCAGCCTAGAAATCAACTACGAGTTGGAGATCCTTTCAATTTGTTGCTAGAGGAATCCCTCATGCAATAGAAGAACGAGATGATGGACATTTTTGCGCAAATCCTTCGACGACTACCAATAGGCGACAAATCTTTGATATTCCTATATTTGAAGCTCAGATAGATGCAGATGTTGTAGACAAATGGTTGAATATGCTAGAAGGGTATTTTTTTGTCCATAACTTTTCCAATAGAGAAAAGATTACATTTTCACTCCTCAAAGTCGTCCCCCATGTTAAATATTGGTGGGAGACTTTCTGTGAACAAAAGGAAACAAAGGAACCCTCATTATTTACAGT